>JAGGCT020002026.1:0-70000 GCA_017654935.2 Phymorhynchus buccinoides
CTGGAGCGCCTCTGCACAGGGACGGCCACTCCCATGTGTGACACCCTGTCCAACTTCAGTGACCTCCCTTTTCCCGACCTTCCGGTGTGGCGCCCCTGCAATTTCTTCCCTCCTCTCCCTTCTCTCTATCACGGTGAGTAAGGAGGGGTTATAAAATGATACGTAACTATCATAATGTCCCTTTATAATATAATATTTTATAACTATCATACATCTTACTAGTTTTAACCTCTTTAAACCGCAGCAGCACTAAACTCCCATCCATCAGTATTAACAAATACCTATATTACCATATCTGAATAAAAACATACCTCATCATTATTAATCCTTTCATTCTTGGTGCCCCTTCTCCATTTCTTTTTCTCCCCATCTTCATCCCAACAAATGCCCCATATGTGCCTCTAAGCAGGTCGGAGGACGTAAAAGAAAATTCTGATAATGTCCGTCGCAATAACCTTTTTTGGTGTCGTTTAAAGCCTATATCATCAAATGTGCTTTCAGTTTCAGCACGGAGTTCCTCTTAAACTACTTGTTTAGGTGGAGTTATTGTCCTTAGACCTTGACGTCAGGTGGTGTGCCATTTGAAGGCAGTTGCTTAGCAACGGCAAGCTCACTCTCTCTTTCAAAATTTGCCAAATGTGACGTAAAAATATACATGACATCAATGTTAGAATGACGCACGGTGTTCTAAGTGCTGTATGTCTGCTCAAACTGAGGGTTTACCTGATGGTAGAGTAACTTCCCCTGTTTGACCGATTGAATTAGGCAAGATCGCTCCCACATATCATGAAACTACTCCCCTTAATTATTTCCGAACAATTCCTATTGCCCAGCTAGCCTTCGATCGAGTTTCCTAGGCAAGATCACTCACACACACACACCATGAAATTACTCCCCTTAGTTATGTCCGAACAATTCCTATTACACACCTAGCCTTCGATCGAATGAGCGACTTAGCTGGCTCTTTTGCCCGCCAGGTGGCATAACGCTCAAGTGGGGCTAATCCTCTCTATGTTCTTAGTTGGGGATAAAGAGAGAGAGAGAGAGAGAGAGAGAGAGAGAGAGAGAGAGAGAGAGAGAGAGAGAGAGAGGGGGGGGGGGGGGGAGTCCAACCCTCTCTCTCTCTCTCACTACGCCCAACTAAGAATATAGCGTGATAAGCCCCTAGTGGTTTGACTGCCCCATGGCGGTCAAATAATCGCCGTAAGTCGACCATTTCGTAGGCAAGCTCACTCCCACAAACCATGAAATTACTCCCCTGAATTATTTCCGAACAATTCCTATTGCCCAGCTAGCCTTCGATCGAGTTTCCTTCACTTTTTTGTCGCTGTTGTTGTTGTTGTTGTTGTTGTTGTTGTTGTTGTTGTTGTTGTTGTTGTTGTTGTTATTGTTGTTGTTGTTGTTGTTGTTATTATCATCACTTATCAATTCCCCTCAACAGACCTCAGCGCAGCGGACACCAACCTTGAGCACCTGGTGTCCCAGCAGCTATCCCCGTTGCTGCGCACGGCCAAGCACTGCGTGTCGTGCACGTGCAGCCTGCTGGTGGCCCTGCTGGCCCTGCTGTTCCTGGCCCAGGCCCTGGCCGCCCTGGGCCGCTGCTACCTGCTGCTGTGGGGCCACCTACCCCGGGTGCAGGTCTTCCAGATCAGCGAGAACACCAGCATGATGCTGGACGCGCAGATGGGGGGGGAGGGCGCGCACCACAAGCCCATGCAGCGCAGTGCGTCCTGGCTGGAGAGCTGCGAGAGCGGGGTCTACGTCGGGGAGAACGAGGCGGAGAGCAACCACTTGAATCCTCCTCCTCAGCATCAGCATCATCATCATCATCATCATCATCATCACCATCAACAACAACATGATCCTCATGGAGATGTGTGACTGTAGTTGGGTTGAAGTGTAGAACGACGCAGAGAGTAATCGCTTGAATCCTCATCCTCAGCATCATCATCATCAACAACAACATGATCCTCATGGAGATGTGTGACTGTAGTTGGGTTGAAGTGTAGAACGACGCAGAGAGTAATCGCTTGAATCCTCATCCTCATCCTCATCACCATCATCATCATCATCATCAACAACATGATCCTCATGGAGATGTGTGACTGTAGTTGGGTTGAAGTGTAGAACGACGCAGAGAGTAATCACTTGAATCCTCATCACCATTAACATCATCATCATCATCATCATCAACAACAACATGATCCTCATGGAGATGTTTGACTGTAGTTGGGTTGAAGTGTAGAACGACGCAGAGAGTAATCACTTGAATCCTCATCACCATTAACATCATCCTCATCATCATCAACAACAACATGATCCTCATGGAGATGTTTGACTGTAGTTGGGTTGAAGTGTAGAACGACGCAGAGAGTAATCACTTGAATCCTCATCACCATTAACATCATCCTCATCATCATCAACAACAACATGATCCTCATGGAGATGTGTGACTGTAGTTGGGTTGAAGTGTAGAACGACGCAGAGAGGAATCATACCACAAGCAAACAGGCACACAACAAGTGTAACGTGACGTTATTTTTTTCACAAGAGACACAACAAATCATCTGGACATTTCGGCGAACGCGCGTTTATCAGCATAAACACACAACAAAACAGCAAATAGCAAAAGGAGCAAAAAAACTAAAAACAAAACAATGCTTCCCCTCTACAATCCAATCTGTGAATCACTTGAATCTGCCTCCACATCATCATCATCGTCATCATCATCTTCATAGAGATGTGTGACTGTTGTAGGGTGTAAGAGTTTGCTGTGATGTATGTGTGTGTGAGTACAGCTTGTATCCTGATGTGTGTGCCTGTAAGCCTAGCATAAAAGTTTTGATAATGAAAATTAGGTCTGTTTGAATATGTCTCATAAGCATGTAAGAAAGAGGAAGAGAGAGAGAGAGAGAGAGAGAGAGAGAGAGAGAGAGAGAGAGAGAGAGAGAGAGAGAGAGAGAGAGAGAAAGAGAGAGAGAGAGCGAACGAAGGAACCATTTTAATGAATAGGCCGTTGCCCATGTAATAAGGGACCAGAGGGGAAGGGACAGGGGGAAATCAAAACATTAATCTTTTATAAAGGGAAAGAACAAAATACATCTAATACATTAAACTTTCAACGAACATAAACAAAAGACAGGCATCATTTTGTATCAGAGAGTAGCTGCAACTTGGCAAAATAATTGTAACATTGTTTGGAAAAACATCAATGCTGTAAAAGAAGTGAAATCTGAAAGAATAGCCTGTGACATTATAATATATCTTGGAAAGCAATAGAGAGCATAATTAGTATTAGTTAAACATGCTGAGAGCGCAGAAAATGTTTTGAAATAATGTGAGTGAGTGCATGCAAAAATCTACTTTTGTTGTCTGTATTTTATACACATCCGTTGAAATAGTAATTGTAGTGCACATCATCAGATTTGCAATCTCATTCGTAATCTAACAATGAGGGTCTAGAATGCAGTTTGTTGATAATTTACTGACAACAGGGTGTATATTTTAGAACGCAATACCTTAACATGTAAATAACTTATAGAAAGTGATCGTGATTCTTGACGCGTCGTTGTGGTGATATTCTTTTTACCGTGGCATTGTAATCAGCAATATGAATGTGAATGGTATTTTAAACTTCCCGACAATGTGATTATGGACGTTGATGTGCACACTGCTTCTTATTACGAGCAATTTTAGACGTTGGTTTTCATGACATTCATTTCCTCACATCATCATGGAGTTTGTTTTTATTTTAGGAAGGCCTCTAATGTTGTAACTGCTTTTAAATTGGTTTCAACAAACAGGCCTAGATTGGCGTGGGAGGGGGACGGGGAGGGGGTCGGTAACTTAAAAAGAAGAGGGTGGTAGAAATGTGGGGAAAGGTTGGGAGAGAAGGGAGGGTCATGTTTCGTTTTTGGTGGTGGAGGTGGTGGTGTTGTCTTGGAAAAAACAGGTTTGCAATTGTTAAAAATGAAAGGGTTTTCACTTTATCTACAAGGTAAATAATATGCGAGAGGTAAATGCAGAACTATAACCCGATTTGACGATTTGAAATAATGATATTTTTCTCTACGAGCGTGCATGCGTGTGTGCACGTGCGTATCTATGTGTGTACGTACATACGTGTATGTGTGTGTGCGTGCGTGCGTGGGTGCGGGGTGTGTGTGTGTGTGTGTGCGTGTGCGTGTGTGTGTGTGCGTGCGTGCGTGTGTGTGTGTGTGTGTGTGTGTGTGTGTGTGTGTGTGTGTGTGTGTGTGTGTGTGTGTGTGTGTGTGTGTAAACATGCGGTGTGCGTGCGTACGTGTGTTTCTGTGGCGTGTGTACACGCGCGCGAATGCGTTCATGCCATGTGTGCATGGGTAGGCCTACTTCATCTATGTGTGCGCATGTGTGTTGCGCATCAGCGTGCCAGTCTGTATGTGACCTGACTTTAAGAACAAACAGAACAATCTTGCAGTCTCCATGACTTTTATTCCTTTTAGTATCTGTCTCATGCTTGTATGTTTCATTGATATGCCACCCCCACCCCCACCCCAAAAAGTAGATGTTCTCTCTTACGTTTTGTACGTTAATGAATTGTCCTAGTTTTAAAACCATGCTGTTCTTGAGCTCGTAATATCCCTTGTGAACATGGACTTTCTTCCTATTGTTTCACTGAATTGTTCTGTTTATCATGATTCTACTTGCAGCCTTATTCGAAGGTTTTGTTTTCGCCTACCATTCTTATATTACTGTATGTGTTTCTTTTTAATTGTGTTTCCCTAATGATATATTTAATTACTTTTATTAGGCTTAGTGTATATTGAAGATATGCACGTGTGCTTAGTAGGCCTAGGTCCTTTCAGTTCCTCGGAAGTTGTTTTCTTACGTTTTGTTTTGCAACTTAAGGTTGAGAATTTATGTATGGATGCATCAAAATATTTATTGTTAATTGATGGCCAAGAATTAACCTTTTTATCTATACACTGATCCTGTAAGTGTTAATTTGCTTAACATTGATATTATGGGGATAAATCGACGTGTGTGTGTGTGCGTGCGTGCGTGCGTGCGTGTGTGTGTGTATATGTGTGTGTGTGTGTGTGTGTGTGTGTGTTTTGAGTGTATGTTTTGTGTGTGTATGCGTGTGTGCGTGCGTGCGTGTGTGTGTGTGTGTGTGTGTACGCGAGTGCGCGTGTTTGCGTATCTTTTAAGTCAAATGATAGACTTGTCTTCAGCAATGTTTGGATGTGTTCATAACATTTTGTGTGTTGCCTCGTCCTTTTATTTTACTACAAAATGATCGATTTTATTACATAGGCCTACATGTACAAAACATACATGTAAATCCTAATTTCGTTTGAGTGATATTTGCAATAGATTGCCAGTCTCTTATTGATTGTTGTTATTATTACGCCCCTGCATTCGTGTCCTCTAGTTTTACGCGATGTATATAATATTTCATGGTGACTTGAGAGCGAAATAAATTATTGAACTCAAACAAATTGTTTTTGTGAGACGCGGAGTCTGTGTCCAATGTCTTAAAATTCGTCTCTCTGTGTGTGTTGAGAGAGAGAGAGAGAGAGAGAGAGAGAGAGAGAGAGAGAGAGAGAGAGAGAGAGAGAGAGAGAGAGAGAGAGAGAGAGAGAGAGAGAGAGAGAGAGAGAGAGAGAGAGAGAGAGAGAGAGTGTGTGTGTGTGTGTGTGTGTGTGTGTGTGTGTGTGTGTGTGTGTGTGTGTGTCTGTCTGTCTGTGTCTGTCTGTGTCTGTCTGTCTGTGTGTGCTCATTGATCCTGCCACTTGCAGAGTAACAGCTGTTACATAATTCTATTTCTTCGGGATGGTTGGCCGATTATCAACATTCACTGAATTGAAATAAAACGGGCCAGTCAGCATTGTCAATTATCTTTGCGCTTTTTGATTTCGAACTGCATTCGCTATTTTGCTCCCTAAATGTCTTCTCAGGCACTCCCCAAACTACCCCCCACCGGCTCTACCTTGAATGCGGTCAAAGTTTCGTGCAGCACGTGAAAAACGAACTTATGATAGAAGGCGCTCTGTCACCTGTCATGTTTTCAGTCCACCTTTTGACCCACATCGGGGATTGAGAATGAGTTGCAAGCCTTTCGTTGTATGGGCAAACTGTAGTTGGTTATTCTACCGTTCGTGAAGATACTTACCATGGTCTAGGAAGATATAATACCATTCTTGTGGATAAACAGGTAAGTGAACTGTGAGACTGAAAGTATTGTTTTGTGGAATAGGGAATTGCTTATTTCTATTTTTCTTACCCCTATTTTTATTTTAATTAATAAACAGTTAACCGAATGGGATGCTGTGGACATGGTCAAGGCGATGCCTTCATCATCCCCATATGAGGACATCATTCATGGACGAAAAGCTCAAGCATGGCTTCTTGAGTCAACAGATTACCTAACCTAATCGGATACTCGGTATTCACATCTGTATTGTTAAAAATTCGGGACTTTCGTGGTGTTGCACTGCCTCTGAGCATTGCCTCCATGATCGTTCCCACCATCTTTATATCTACTAATGTCCCATATGTGTCTGTTCCAGACCGGAGGACGTTAAGCAGAATTTCATTCAACAGATTACCTCTTGTTAAGGGGGTGAATTGGGGCGACGGTGCAGTTAAGTAGTAGTAGTAGTAGTAGTAGGGACAGGCTCTCAAGCCTAGGCCTCGCGGCCTATATAACGTCCCCTCTTTGGCAATGACGTTGCCAAAAATATTTTGGGTCTGAGCAAGTTTTTGAAAGACAATCAGTCAAAATCATTAAAAAGACTCTGAAATTTCTGACTGGAATCCAGAAGATTTTTAAAGGTGTTAATATTAGTTGCAAACTTGATGTTAGTACTTAGTTCATTCCAATGAACAGCAACTCTATAACATTAGTTAAGCTACCTCTCTTATAATATCGGCTTCTGTTATGCCTTCCGTTACATAAAAACAGTCATAATTATATCAAATGTTCGACCATATCAAACGTGTTTGTTTGTTGCTTTACTTTTAAAAAACATTTATTTTCACAAATGTCCATCGACACACACAAGACAAAAAACAACACTGACAAAGTATTTATTGAACACTGTTAAGTACTTACACAAGGAAATAAGCACAGAGTTGTGCCCTTATGGAATAGGCACTAGGTTTACCTTTTCACGTTTAAAGAGCACCAAACCAAACACTAAACTCTGAACCATCTACTAAACAATTGGAACAATTACAAAGATTCACATTTTTGCGATTACTTGTACATGATAACTTGCATAATGACGATTAATGTATCATCAACAAGTGTGTCGCCAAGCTGCAGACATGTCCGTCACCTCGTTTTGCCACCCTACTACTACTACTACTACTACTACTACTACTACTACTACTACTACTACTACTACTACTACTACTACTACTACTACTTTTGGTTGTTGACTGAAGCCATACGCTATCCTTCCACCTCTAACCCCCCTGCTCTATGTCCCTCTACTGAGTTCGTTTGATGCTGACCAAGGTTATAAAAATTATAGAGTAACAAGGTGGTTTACAACCAACTGCGTGCAGCCCAGGGCCTGTGTATATACTATATACTAGATATACAGGCCCTGGGTGGCGCGCCTCTGGCTGCGACACGCTCTCCAGGTGGGAGCAACCCGAATTTCACAGAGACGCCTCTGTGACTATAAAGTACCTAATACCTAATAATAATAATAATACCTATGCTCTCAACGATGTCAACGGTCAAAGGTCAAAGTCAAGAAGCTTCAATATATCTCCCACTACATTCCTTGTGTGATGCCGATCAAGAATATGTATGGTCGGCTATATCCACATTTAAGATCGTAAGGGAGTTAATTTCGTAACAGAATAGAGCAAAACGGGCTGCTCTTTCTGTCTATATCTAGATTGTCTTCTCTTACGGGCAAACATGTGGGTCTTGTTGGCTTCAGATGTTTTCCATTGTATTCCCTAAGTGACGCTGGTCAAGAATATTTCGGGTTACATGGGTCTGAGACCAATGGTTTTCAATCTATTGGCCATTGCAACTAGGGTTGATGGCAAGAGTTAATCCCTTGTTGGTCAGTATCCAAAAGGGCATTAACTCTTGCAAAAGGCAGTCATTCAGTGGCCTCAAATAGGGTTAATGGCGAGAGTTATGCCCTTGTTTGGTTAGTACTCAAGCATCTTCACCCACCCACCAAGGGCATTCACTCTTGCAAAATGTGCTCGCTTATAAGAAAACTCGGTTATAAGCAAGCAAATTCCTTCTCCCATCCGCAATGGAAACTTGGACATAAGAAAAGTATGTCATACAAGAGAGTTGGTTTGCAGTTCGGGTTTTTTATAAGCGAGCTCTATTTTCTTATAAGCGAATTACCATTGACAATATTTTCTTAAAGACCCACCAGATCACGTGTCACGTCAAAATCACGGGTTCCACATGTTTTCCCTCTTATAGCTGGTACGAAATCTTGGTTTGACCAGGTTTGACTCCCATACAAATGCCCCCAAATTGAAAACGAAACATTTTAAAGAGCAGCCTTAATTTGAAGTGGGGGGGATTTGTATGTGGGTCACAGCTACCCAGAAAAAAACAAGGGACTTAATCGTGTTGTGTCAGTGTGTCTTTAAAAGTGAGTTGGACCTGAACTGAAAGGATTGAAAATTGAAGTCGTTCCAAAAAGGGAAAGTTTACCTCATACCAGTTGCGTCACAGACAGTCTAAACAGTACAGGCACTTGATTGCAAGACTAATTGAGTTGTTTTTGTTCCTTTATTCTATACTTTCCTTCACTATTCTGTGCAAAAGAAATGTTGAGCAGAAGAAAATAATATGAGTGCCTGTACTTTTGTGTTGATGGTAGAGAGACTGTCCATCCTTTTATTTTCAGCAGCAATGGCAGAGAGGAAAAGGCAATCCATTTCTTTAAGAAGATAAATACAAATAACTGAATATGTGGACGAAAATCCACATAAACAAAAGCAAACGATTGATAAAAAGCTGCATGGGTGGACAGTAAATGGTAATAGTTGGGTACAAGAAAGGTGAAAGGGTACGTATTTGATAACAGTGAAAAGAAAAAAAAAGCTTGTTAGTTTGAGTGGTTGTAGGGGAAGACGGGGTAAAAAAGCGCATGGGCGGGTAAGAAGCCCACCCCAATTATCTCATGAAATGAAGCAAATTTCAGTCTCATTTTGCCCATGAGACGAGCGTTAATGTCTAGCATTCGTCTCATGGGCAAATTTGACTGAAATGTTCTTTATTTCATGAGATAATTGGGGTGGGCTTCTTACCCGCCCATGCGCTTTTTACCCCGTCTTCCCCTAGGCACCTTTAAATCTTCCTCTTAGTAGACGATTTTGATTTTATGATGTAAGAAATGCATCAAATTAGGAAAAAGGATGTTCTCGTCATTTTGTTTTTCTGTCTTTCTTTTCTTTTCTTTTTCTTTTCTCTTTTCCCTTTTCCCCATTCAATTTGGTTATAAGGAAAAAACCTTCAAAATGTATTTCTTATGTCTGAGTTTCGGATATAAGAAAACTTGGATATGGTAATAAGCAAAAAAAATGATCTCCCTTCGATATTCTTATAACCGAGTTTGGCTGTATTTTGATTTTATGATGTAACACATGAGTCATAGGTCGCAAGTTTCTTTATAATCCATTGACATTGTACAAACGCAAATACAAAATTGTCTTCCACTGTGTAAAATGAGTTATACATCCAAAGTAGAATATTGATTAAAAACAAGAAACAGAAATTTACATTTAAACAAATATGTTATTCTCACACCACACCCACTCATTCATCTGCTCTCCGCTATCTTGCTCGCTCATCATGCAACTCACACCACGTCTGCCTTCATTTTTGTTTTTAATTTTCTGTTCCGTTATTTCTTTTTTTCCTCCTTTGTTTTGCATTTTCCCCCTTTTTTTCATGCACCAAATTAGGTTAAAGCATTTTCTCTTCGTTTTATGTTTCTGTTTGTCTTTTATTTTATTTTGTTCTCCTTTTCTCTTTTATTTTTTCCCTTTTTTCCCCATTCAAATCGGTTATAAGAAAACAAAATGAAAATGTTTTCTTTAAACCCGGATATAAGAATACAAAAAAAATTCTCCCTTCGATTTTCTTATAACCTGGTTTTGCTGTAGAATCACTCCAAATTTTGTGTGGGTTTGTAAAAAGAAGAGTAGAAGACATTGCAGTACAAATTATGCCACGTGGGATTTTTAGTCTTGAAAAGGCCTACTACTTTTGAATCGTGTCGTAAGGCTTTCTATGAAGAGAGAGAGAGAGAGAGAGAGAGAGAGAGAAAACGAAAACGAAAAACGAAAACGAAAACGACATTTTATTTAACCAGGGAACATGAGATAAGCAAGTTACATGCTTTTTTCCACCCAGCCCTGGAGAGAGAGAGAGAGAGAGAGAGAGAGAGAGAGAGAGAGAGAGAGAGAGAGAGAGCACGCACACACAACACAATACACACACACACACACTCCCCCATTCGCATCAGCTAACCGAAACTAGCACATGCCTCTGAACCGAAACTAGCTTTTCCACGTAGACCGCGTGTTTTCCAAGAACTTCCAGGGAGGCCGTGCGAGCTACCCAAGGTCATTGACTCTACTCGAGCAAGTACCAACTCGTTTTGTCCTTTGCCTATCTACGATCGCAAAGGAGTATGTTTTCGTTCGTGTATGTTTCTTAGTCTGTTGTCCTTCGCCGATCTACGATCGCAAAGGAGTATGTTTTCGTTCGTGTATGCTTCTTAGTCTGTTGTCCTTCGCCGATCTACGATCGCAAAGGAGTATGTTTCTTTGTTTGTTTGTAAGTAGAAGACATTGCAGTACAAATTATGCCACGTAGGATTTCAATGTCGCCGAGCGGCAGACATGTCTCTGAGTTAAGGGTGTACACCCCATTGATTAAGGGTGTAGGCCTACACCCCGAACTAATTAAGGGTGTGCATCCAGGTAAAGGAGGGGGTCTAATACTAAAAGTAAAAGACATTGTAGCACAACATGTGTCACGTGAAAAGTCGCCGAGCGGAAGACATGTCTCAGTGTTAAGGGTGTAGGCCCTACACCCCATCAATTTGCACCAAGTCACGGGTGTTTAGGTGTATCACCCAATGGATACAAGGAGGACTGGGGCCTAATATGTGAGGGGCAAGGGAGGTACAGGGCGGGGCAGGTACAGGGCGTTGCCGGCAAAGGACATATCTGCCGCTCGGCGATGCCCTTGTGTTGTTGTTGTTGTTGCGTTTATTTGTTGAAGGCTAACGTATTGGTGGGTGCAAACATGTAAAATGAAACAAAAACTCAGTCCAACTTCGCACTCAGACGATTCCAAGAAAAGCTGACGATAGTGGAGTATAGGGGAAGACGGGGTAAAAAGCGCATGGGCGGGTAAGAAGCCCACCCCAATTATCTCATGAAATGAAGCAAATTTCAGTCTCATTTTGCCCATGAGACGAGCGTTAATGTCTAGCATTCGTCTCATGGGCAAATTGGACTGAAATTTTCTTTATTTCATGAGATAATTGGGGTGGGCTTCTTACCCGCCCATGCGCTTTTTACCCCGTCTTCCCCGCTAAGTCATACAGCGTCACACAAACGTCATATATATTTACTACTAGGATCGGAGAAAACCGTTGGTCGTCAAGATGTAGGCTAATGTATAAAATTCACTAGGCCTACTCTTTTCTCTCCGAATCCTCTGCAGTCTGGAGATGTGGCAGTGCTGTTGAACTGTTTTGCAAAGTCACAGTTAGGTCAATTTTGGCGCAAAAAAATGGCCCAGTCGAGAACATGAGGTACTGTTTTTATTCACCCGTTCTTGGAAGAAGAAGAACGATGTCATGAAGTGGTGTGAATGCATTTAACTGGTACGCTTGTAATGCGTTTTTAACCTTCAGAGATGAACTTACTTATTTATTTGTCTCTAAGCCTGTCTGCCTTATGTCTATCTGTCCGGATATCTGATGTCGCAGTCAAAAAAGTCGCTCAGTCAAATAAATCGCCCGGCTACTATGAGAGTGTGTATTTGCGACATTGAGCATGAACCACAAATTTCACTTTTTTTCTAGGGTTAGGGATAGGGTTAGGGTTAGGGTTAGGTAAATGGTTCAAGTACAGAAAAAGTGAAATTTCTGGTTGTCGCAAATACACACTCTCATAGTAGCGGGCGATTTATTTGACTGAGTGACCACCGGAGGCCGCTGGGGTTGTAGGGGAAGACGGGGTAAAAAGCGCATGGGCGGGTAAGAAGCCCACCCCAATTATCTCATGAAATGAAGCAAATTTCAGTCTCATTTTGCCCATGAGACGAGCGTTAATGTCTAGCATTCGTCTCATGGGCAAATGTGACTGAAATTTTCTTTATTTCATGAGATAATTGGGGTGGGCTTCTTACCCGCCCATGCGCTTTTTACCCCGTCTTCCCCTATGGGGGCAGCTGGGGTTGTAGGCCTACCTCAAAATGGAATTGTACTAAAGTTTGGAGTTGATACGGATTCGGTTGCATGTAGTTATAACAATTAAAAATTCAATTTTAATGTTACACGTTTTGTTCAGATTAATTCAGATGCATTCAATTACATCACTGCCATTGCGTTATTAACATTTTTTTGATGATATTTTGGTTGACAGTATCTCCTAGAGTGTCATGGGAGAAGAAAAGTCATCAATATATCAAATGAAATGACAGCAGACTGCAAATTTCATGTTGCATTTACGAGGGCCTCTCATTAAATTTTGCAATGTGGAGAACTGGCAGTGTTCATCTTCTTTCTGGCTAGTCCAACTTTTAGACGTATCCCTAACTAGAACATACACACTTTGCTATCCTTTCAAACCTAATGGCTATGGCACCCAGTCCAGGTCGACTGGGGTATATAAAAAAAATAGCACCCCCGGCAAACTCTCAAGCATCTTCAGCTTTCAGAATAGGGTGCATCATTAGTAACTGAGATAGGGGAGGTGTGTGTGTGAGAGAGAGAGAGAGAGAGAGAGAGAGAGAGAGAGAGAGAGAGAGAGAGAGAGAGAGAGAGAGAGAGAGAGAGTGAAAGGGAGGGAGGGGAAGGGAATGGCAATCCCCTTGATTGCAAAGACAATAGGACAAAAGTCCGCTTCAACTATGACACAATAGGACAATTGTCCTGACAGAGGCCAAGAGAATAGGACAATTGCAAATTTGACAAGTCAATGTCCTGAAAATCGTAAAAATGTGCAACACTGCAACATATAAACGGGTTTAAATCATTAAAAACAAAAATCGCATGCAAATATTTAAAAAAAATGGGTGGCGCGCCTGTGGCTGCGACGCGCTCTCCATGTGAGAGCAAGCCGACTTTCACAGAGACGCCTGTGTGACTATGAAATACCAAAACCCAAATAAAAGTTGGTGTTGGGTTAAAGTATTCTTTCTAATGTCTGATTATCATTGGGCATTAGAATGTAACTGTTATTAACAGCGTAACTTTCAAAATTGTTTTTGAAACCTTTCATGAATAGAGCGTTATTGCATTCGGCTGCGATATTTCTCAAGTGCCTTTTTGTTAGTTGGCAGGACTGCTCAAAATTACAAAGTGTTGATTTTTTTTATAAATTTGGGTATCATTTTGTTTTAGACCTCCTCCCCTAACCCCCATCAGTATTTGAAAAAGAGCCATTTGTTTTATACAGGAATTATGTTTTCTCATTTATTTATCTCGAAAGGGATCTTTATCTTCAATTAATAAAATGCTCTGGGATTATCAAGCAAGTCCTTGAGTCAGTTCACTATTACACGTAGATCTGCCCCATGTGTTCGCTCTCTTTTCTATCGTTTCATTTTTGTCCGTCACCGAAGGTAAAGGACTTTGCGATGGGCTGGTTTGTATTTTTTTTTCTTTTTTTCTTTCTGTCTGTCCCAAGGATATCTCCCGAACCGCTTGACCGAATCGCGTAAAATGTTGTCTGCTGGTGTGTCACCATGAGAGGAAGGCATCCGCGCAAAATGTTTCGCCGTCGTGACCTTGACCTTGAGGACAGAATCCCTTGCAATTTTGTGTCAGGATGTGACACTCTACGGGGTGTCGCAAGTGCGTGGCATTGCTGGTGACGGACATGTCTGCCGCTCGGCGACGCCCTTGTTAAAAGTGATTTTGCCAGGGCAACTCGAATAATGATAATAATTAAAAAATTAAAAAGACAATGATGTGACCGAAACGTAGATAAGCAGAATACTCCCTGATGCCTTTAATCCGACAGTTTACCCCAATAACAATCTGTAGAGACACCCATACACTCATTCATAATTTGGGGGAGTACGTTCATGTGGCTTGCCATCTTGTTTCCCCTTTATCGCGGTAATGATGATGCTCAAGTGTCTTCGTGTATGTATTTGCG
The DNA here is from genome assembly GCA_017654935.2 of Phymorhynchus buccinoides. Classification (NCBI taxonomy): domain Eukaryota; kingdom Metazoa; phylum Mollusca; class Gastropoda; order Neogastropoda; family Raphitomidae; genus Phymorhynchus; species Phymorhynchus buccinoides. The sequence continues at coordinate 14,383 of JAGGCT020002026.1, forward strand.
CGCATGTCTGTCTGTGTGTGTGTGCCTGCGCGTACAAGTGTGTGTGTATGTGTGTGTGCGCGCGCGTGCGTGTGTGCGCATGTGTGAGTGTATGCGTGTCTAACATCTACTATTATGGGTCTATGCAGAGATCAAAACAGGAAAAGAGATGGACCGTAGAAGTTCTGAACTGTCCCCATTCGAAGACTCTTCATCGCTGCATCAGCAGCAGCAGCAGCAACAACAAGAGCAGCAGTTGCCCATCCCTGTAGAAGCAGTGGTCAGCCTGGGGTACCCCCTTCAACTGGTACTGTCCACCCACCAACAGCTCCTGTCCTCAAACGATGACACCTCTTCTCCCTCATCGCAACCATCCACCTCCGGAGAAGCCCGCTCTAGTCCAGGAACCGTCACGGCGGAACAGTTGTTTCTGTCTGTTTATGACTTGCTGGGAAATAGTTGGGGATCGACGGAGTTCTCTGGATTTTCGGAGTCACTAATGGAGACTTCGGGGGAGAGGGTCATAGTTGATGAAACGAGACCCGAATCAGCAATAGGCACGTCAGATACAGCCGAGGCGGCCAGAGCAGAATTGGCCAATGTGACGTCAGGCGTGACCTCTTTAAACGTGTCGCAGTCAGCAACAGCACACGGGTCAGAACCAGCAGCGGTTTCCACAGGCGGTCCTGATGGTGGAGAATCTCACCGACAGCAACTGGCGCAAAAGCTGCGGAATCTAAGGGCTGAGAACAAAAAACTGAAGCAAAGACATATGTGTCAGGAGTGTAAAAGAAACGCCCCAGAAGTCACTTTGCTGCCTTGTGGTCATTTTGTTTACTGTCAGACTTGTGCCCAGATGATGGAGACCTGTAAGACATGCAATAAGGCTGTTTTGGCCGATGTCAGGACTTTCCTCTCATGAAAAAGATGGTCTAAAGGATGGAGAGCTGTAAGACATGCAATAAGGCTGTTGTGGTTGATATCAAGACTTGGTAAGATAGGTAGGGGGGGTGGCACATCTTGACCTTTACCCAAGACTTTCCTCTCATGCAAAAGATGGTCTAAAGGATGGAGAGCTGTAAGACATGTAATAAGGCTGTTTTAGCCGATATCAGGACTTTCCTCTTATAAAACAAAAGATGGTCTAAAGGATTGAGACATGCAAGACATGCAATAAGGCTGTTTTGGCCGATGTCAGGACTTTCCTCTTATGAAAAAGATGGTCTAAAGGATGGAGAGTTGTAAGACATGTAATAAGGCTGTTTTGACCGATATCAAGACTTTCCTCATGCAAAAGATGGTCTAAAGGATGGAGAGTTGTAAGACATGTAATAAGGCTGTTTTGACCGATATCAAGACTTTCCTTATGCAAAAGATGGTCTAAAGGATGGAGAGCTGTAAGACATGTAATAAGGCTGTTTTGACCAATATCAGGACTTTTCTCTTATTATGAAAAAGATGGTCTAAAGGATGGAGAGCTGTAAGACATGTAATAAGGCTGTTTTGACCAATATCAAGACTTTCCTCATGCAAAAGATGGTCTAAAGGATGGAGAGCTGTAAGACATGTAATAAGGCTGTTTTGACCGATATCAGGACTTTCTTCTTATGAAAAAGATGGTCTAAAGGATGGAGAGCTGTAAGACATGTAATAAGGCTGTTTTGACCGATATCAGGACTTTCCTCATGCAAAAGATGGTCTAAAGGATGGGGACCTGTAAGACATGTAATAAGGCTGTTTTGGTCGATATCAGGACTTAACTCTCATGAAAAAAACGACCAAACTGGTCTTCCCTTCCACATCTCCAACTTTTGAATTTATTCTCCCCTCAAAACAGTTGACATTAGTTACAAGCGTACAGCGATACAGACACAATACAAATATGTTTTTACTTTATTTTTTAGTGACTTGAACAGATCTATCAAGCCTAGATTGTTTTTACAAACTGAACTACCAGAATAGGTTTTCCAATTATTCGTTTGATCAGTTTTATGGTGATTCTCCAAAGTCTTATTCATGGCAAATGCATTAACGGTTCTCGACAAAAAAGGAAGATAAAAAACAAGATGGCAGAGCCATATAAATTGTACTCCCAGTTGCAGTAAAAGTCAGGGGAGATAATTTTCTACTTTTGGGTTATTGTGGGGGTTTTGGTGTGTTTTTTAAACCCAGTAGTTTATTATTTTACCATTAAAAAAAATCATTAGGTGACACTTTTTCACCAAACCAACTTTGTTTGAAATCCATCCATCATTATCCTCGAAATAATCTGTCTTTGTAATATTCAAATTTGAGTCCAATAGGGATTACGGTGATATGGCTTGTCATTTTGGTCAATCTGACACCACGGGCAGCATCTACGGTGCCTAAGTAACCGTTCTGCTAAGTTTCATTAAGATTGGTTCAGTAGTTTAGACGCTGTGAGGTGCAAGAATATTTTGTCACGCACATACAGACAGCAACGCACAGCCCTTGTTCCCATTCCAATGTACTCTTGTTCTGACAGAACTGGGAGTACAAAAAGGGAGATAAACTTGGAATCTGACCACTTTAATTCTACTGTTAATCATGATTGACATATTTCTCCATCCCGTAAGATATCCTGCATATTTACAATTCAATTATATCCTTTGTGTATAGTTTGTTCAATGAATCTGTAATAAACTAATCAGGATAAGTTAGGGATCAAAATATCAATTACGGTTTTTTTCCTTATCTGCCAGCAGTCTTGTTGTTGGCGCGTTTTGTTCGCTTTTTTGACAACTAGTCATACATCCATTTAATTTGAAAACTGACTCTACCAGTTAACATGGTTTTTCGTGTTGCCGTTTGCCCTATCTGATTTTTTTTTTTTAATTGAAAATGTATTATACTTTTTTCAAAGCCTTCCACTGTGAAAAGGGAAACAGTATTTTTCTAGTTTGAGTAAAACGGGTTTGAAGGCAGTATCTGTGCATACTTATGTAAAAGAGATAAAAATGATAGGGTAAAGGAGCATACACACTGCGTAAGATGCGATCCGATTGTGACAGTGTCTGTGCATGATTCATTACCCGGCCAGAGGCCGAGGTATTGCGATCGGTTTGTGTGTCTGTGTGTGTGTCTCTCTGTCTGTCTGTCTGTGTATCGATTATCTTAAAAACTACTGTTTGGATTTTGATTAAAATTGGCAGAGAGGTAGACAGCTTGTTTGAAATACTTCCGTCTGAAAATAGTTATACTGTTTTCGTTCACTATACTCGTGTACCAATTACAACAAATGTCTGATATAAAAATAGATATTTCACCAGATTCGTGTAGAGGGGACTACAAATATAGTGAACAAAACTACAGTGGAACCTCCCTTATAAGACTCCCTCCCAAATAAGACCTATTTCTTTGAGACTGCCCTTCTTTGCAAGTATTAAGATTACCTCCCTTATAAGACCTCATTTTGGATGATTTTTGAAGGTCTTACAAGGGAGGTTCCACTCTAGTAGGATTTCATCAGATTAATTTAGGCAGAAGAATTTCACGAGAATCATACCTCACAAATGTCAGTCGGATCGCGTCGTATGCAGTGTGTATGTCCCTTAAGGGTTACAATGTTGTGCCAGTGTGAAAAAAGGCTTTGTCCACAACATCTGTGAATATGTTGATTGCAAAGTGTTCAAAATGATCATGCTCAATGTGGAAATGTGGTTTCAAGAATAATGCCAGCAATTTGTAATCTTTATACGTTTTCCTACAGTTTAACAAAGCAGTAAAACAAACCAAAATAACAGGGGTGACACTAAACTCCTGTGACTGGTATGGTTTCAGCAACTGGTAGCTCCCAGGTTGAACTAGTTGAAGGAATGTTCAAGGTTATCTTAATACGATGTCACTACAATGGAGCAATTCGTTTTTTCATTTTTTTTCATTTCTTCCTTGAAAAGTGCTACCGAGAGCCTTCTAACATGATTCTGATCACCCCTCGGTGGCCAACCAGTCTTTTGTATCCAGAGATCATCGCCCTGGCAAGGGAAGCTTCTCTATATCTCGCTCTCCTCACTTGTTTCTACCAAGGAGCGGTGTGGGTCATTCCAACTCCTCAAGGTTTCTTTATCAGAACGGTGGATTGCCTCTTTACCTCTAAGCAGAAATCCACCCACGATCTCTTCTATTTTAGGTGGTTGATTTGGTTCTTCTGTTGCTCGGACGAAAGACGGTTCCTCCTTGTCCGTCAATACTTGAGTTCACCGAGTTTTCTCTCCCACCTTCACTGTTCGAGAAATCTCTCTGAGCAAACTCGATCGGGCTACAGAGCTTCTCTGATTAGCACCATTTTCAGCTTGGGTTCTAAACGCACAGAAAATCGGTCAGCCTTGCCTGTTCATCATTTTCTGGACTTGATGCGTCATCAGGTCCCTTATAAGACTGTCCGGTTTCCTCAGTGGGACGTCTTCTTAGTGCTGAATTTTTTCTTAGGGACAATCGAACCTCTCGACTCTCGCTCTCTGAGACTTCTCACTATAAAAACGGTGTTTCTCGCCTCCCTTACTTAATGCAACAAATACTTGTAGCGGTGCCATTGCCGATGAGGTTTAACCGAGGCGTGGTCACCGCTACAGCTATCTGTATTAATAAAAAAAAATCGGGACTTTACTGGTTTCGTACTGCCTCTGGGCATTGCCTCCAGTATTGTTCCCACCATATTTGTATTTACAAATGTCCCATATGTGTCTGATTCAGACCAAGAGGACGTAAAACACCATTTTCATCATCCCTGGCCTCAGCCAGGCGCGTCAGTGGGATCCATGCTCTTAGCGGCATGGTTAGAGACGTCGAATTCTCTCCGTTTTGTTCCTCAGTCTTTCTGTGGAGAGTAGGGACTAATGCCAGTAAGTGTGTGTGTGTGTGTGTGTGTGTGTGTGTGTGAGAGAGAGAGAGAGAGAGAGAGAGAGAGAGAGAGAGAGAGAGAGAGAGAGAGAGTGCATGTGTGTGCAATATATTGCAAACCACTTCATAGAATCTCAATTCAAATGTATGTACCCCCGTGGGGATACCAGGGGGTCGTTTGTATAAATAGTTCCCCCACCGTTTGGAAGTTCTGTGCTTGTAACTTCCTCTAATGTCACCATGGACACCGACAACAGGTAAATCTCTTTGCTGTCACTCTTGGACTCTGCCTTTTCCCTTTGCTTACTGTCATCTAATATCTTTCTGCCTTGTCGGTCCATTCTCCTGCCTTTTTTCAATAAATCACTTACAAAAATATTTCCTCCAGCCGAAGTCTGACTTGCTGGGCCTATTTCTTAGTTAGGCACATAACGGCAGCATGATGCATCTGCACTCATAATTGACAGGAAACTGAGCGATCGAAGAATTTGTTTATGTGGTATTATTTTACTTGAAGCTCCTGTGTATGACCAAGTAAATAATTACAGCATAAGAGTTGTCTTATTCCTTGAGGCTGTTGTTTATTAATATAAGTGATGAAAAACATAAGCTAGGAAAGCAAAGGCTGAAGGGAACCAACGTCAAGTGATTTGTTTTAAGATGGTAGTGAGAAAGGGCAGGGGGAATAAGGCGAGGATCAAGAAGTGTGCGCCTCTGTAAAAATAGGTTCCCAAAAATATATTTGATGGGAGTTTCAATAGTGAGTTTGTTGGGCTTACAGGTTTTTATAGTTCTTGAATAATGTTAACCTTTTTCTTTCTTGTCCAAAATTAATGTTCTTCAAGCCTTTAATGTCTTTCATTCGATGGGAGTTCTAATAGTGAGTTTGTTGGGCTTACAGGTTCTTATAGTTCTTGAATGATGTTGTGAACCTTTCTTTTTACTCCAAAATTTATGTCTTTGAAGCTGTTTTGAACAGATTGAACTTTTTACTTTTTGAATAGGATGTGAACTGTTTTTCTCTTTGTCCAAAATGTATTTATTTCAAGCAGTTTAAAGAGCTTGTGAGCTTTTGTGTGCATGTCCAGCTGCTCTGAATAGGTTGTGAACATTTTTCTTTCTCGTGTTTGCCCAAAATTAATTTCTTTAATTTAAGCAGTAAAACAATTTTATTTTATTTTACAAGGGAGCTTCCAATCTTATGTTGGTTTCATTACAAAAATACTCTGTTAAGAAACAAGCTTGAATATCCAAATACTCTGTAAATTAAATATGTGCTCCCACCAGTGTATTGTAAAATTAACTCTCACAGAATAGAAAACAGTCACACAAAGTAAATGAACACCCCACAAGAGAAGCTACAAATGTGTTTTCATTTTATTAGGCAATGGAACTTTGTTACACACTTTGCCAGAACCCAGCCCAGCAGAGCAAGACCTACACAGAGTGAGGGGGGTGGGGTTGCTGGCCAGTCCAGACAAAGAGCAATCACAATGTACACGGACAATGCTCTGCAACAGCACCATCCAGCAAATAGCATATAGGTTTTAGTATTTTGTTTTCACCCCCCTCATCTGTTGAATAGGCATAAACCAACGCTTGTGGAGGTTATTCCAACAACGACAAAAATGCTTCAAACTAATCACAGTTTGGACGCGCCTCTGATGCCATGGACTAGCTGGACGCTTTCAAGAAAGGCATGATAAATATGAGTAATCATTTGCATTATAATGCATTAAATAACTTACAGCATGAGCGTGCATATCAATTGCACATTTGGCTGGTTGGAATAACCTCCACTTGGAAAAGAAACCAAACACGGGGTAGAAATGTTGAAAAATGTCTGGGTGGCATATTATGTCGCCCCATTACAATGTACATCATCATCATTACAATCATTATTACATGGAAAAGACAGAACCATTTCAAGGCATGACGGGCCCTTCACCTGGTCTGGCATCAATAAACAGAACCTTCAGGATAATAAGAACTCCCTTTGTTTCAACACCCTCCCACTAGGCTCTGTGTAGTGATCTAAACCTTTCACCAGGAGTTTTTTTTATATAATTAAAACGGCCAACGGGAGTTCGTTTTTAACAACAATTATCTTATAAGCAGTGCTTGTGCACAGCACTTAAAACCACCACAATGCATTTTCCTATTGTACTCCATCACAATCTTTTTTAGGACTAGTTACTTGGCTCAGTTTATCCTTGAAATGATCCTGTTTATTATCGATTGGTGAGTCATGAGCACTGGGGATCAAGCATGTCCAAAATACAAACCAGTGACGCAAGTCGGTGCGGTCAGTTACTACAAAGTCAACACTAGTCAAAACTGCCCATTTGACTCCCAACAAAGGTTAGGGCTGGAAGTCCATTCACATCCCCACCACACCCACACCCTACCCCTGAAGCAAAAAAAAAACTTGCTATAAAAAAAGCTGCTGCATGAACTGGCATTAGAAACAAATTGAACATTAATGGCGATACAAATGGAAAAAGGATAGGAGCCAGGGATGGTATAAAAAAAAAGAAGGTTAAATCAAATGTGATTGCATAGTGTTGCATTTGTCTGTTTTGCAACGTCACCATAAAATGGTTGGAAGTAGGAATGAAAAGAAGCGGTAGATAGGTGAAAACAAAATTAAGGCTAAAGTGATGAAGATCAGACCGAGACTAACATACCATCATCTTCAGGTTCTAAACCACCAGAAATCAGACTTGACAATATTCCACAAAATTAATATTAAAGCTTATTACTAGTAATGTTTCCCAGTGTCTAGTGGTACAGATTTCTTAGGCAAGACTGCTTTAGTTATCAAAAGATTTTGATAACATTTTGTGGTAGGTTATGGCTTTATAATTAGTAAATTACAAAGATGATTTACTTCAGTTTGTGTCATTATTCAGAAAGGATATTATCTCTGGTTCCTTCATATATTCCCAACATAAGTTAGAGGAAAGAACTTCATGCATCTAAAGTCGTGTGTTGGACCAAAATATCCCCCCTCCCTCTTCAAGTACTTTTTCCCCACCCTGATACGCCTGTCAGTTGACGCCTCTGGACAAAAATGTTAACTCATGATAGAGAAATAAGTTCTTTGGGTTAGTTCAAATTCCAATGTGTGATTTACAGTTTGCCTCTGAACATTCTACCTCAAAAGCAGTTCCAATCCCAAACGTCTACACTCTGTCAAAAACTCATGAACCAGAGTTACAAGGATCAGACAGTAAGAGCAACAAAAGCAAGAATCTACTTCCCACAGGAAATTATTCCCAGTTCCATCGAAGGCCATGAATTTCTTCAACCGAAATCAAATACATGTACTATCAATAGTTAAACCAAGCAGCACATTATACACACATAGCATTCTTTTTGGACATGCTCATTTTATGTCTGTGAAGACGCCATAACTTTTTTAACAAATTGTGGACATGCACAAAAACCCTAGCCAGGAATCCTGTTTCACATTAATTTTAAGCTGGTGAAAAGTCAAATTTGAAAAACAAACAAACATATATCTATCTCCATTTTCTCATCATCTGCACAAATCAACAAAAATAAATGTAATTCATTCAACAATATAACAAGAGCAAAACACACAGCATCTCACAAATAAAATTGTAAAAATATTTTCTTTAAAAAGTAGCATCTGTCTTTCAACACTTTCATACTGTGCCCAAAAAAAAGGAACAACAATTTTGCCCAAACAAAAAACACCATTTAGTGCTCGACTGGTATTATACATATATTATTATTAAAACTAATGTCGTAAAGAATATAAGACTTGCAAACTAATATCTGATGCAAGTCCTAATTCTTCCCTGAAGGGGCTGATCCACACATCCAACTTCAGTCATCTGACTATCCAACTGTCGCAACATCTGTGAGGCATGATTTTGATGAAACACTACTGACTAAACAAATGTGATGAAATCCTACTATTTTTGTTCACTATATTAATGTAGACCGCAATACACGAATCTGATCAAATGTCTGATACAGAAATTTCATCAGATGCTCGACTTCAAATACAGTGAATGAAACCAGTAGAATTTCATCAGATTCATTTCGACAGCAGCATTTCATGATAATCATGCATCATATTTCACAGTTGGATAGTCGTACAACTGCAGTTGGACGGGTGGATCAGCCCATAAAGAGTACCGAAAGAAAAGCGATCTCTCCACTACTGTACTAGCCTGCTATTTTGACTAAGAGCGAAGCAAAACCATCTTTTATTTGCATACATCTGGGCAGCAAACCATGGCCATTGTAACATGCCGTATTCATTCTATACTGAACCATTTCAAAACAAAAGCTAGTCATCTCTAGAACAAAGATGCTCCAAAATAATTCAGGGAGCTTTGTGTTAATCGAATTATACAGTAGTGTGGGACAATAACATTGAAATATGAAAGCTGTAAATGCAGCGTTATGTAAACAGATTGCTAAAACAGCCGTTTGCTTTAGAATGTGATTCTATCTTACTTACAGAAATTTCATCAGATGCTCGACTTCAAATACAGTGAATGAAACTAGTAGAATTTACGATGGCAAAGTTATGATTTATGTTTAACTCGTTCAACTCTGCCCGATTCTTACCCTTCGCAACCATTCAACACTAGCCGGGTTCGCATTCATTACATACATTTTTTTTTTTTTAATGCTTAATGGTGTAGTTTTAAAAATGAGTGGCATTATTTATAATACTAAAAGCTAACGTCTATTAACCCTTTCGCCGCCAATGTCACATTTATGTACCACAATGGTTAAACACCAATGTCACTAAAAGGCATCAAATCCAGGTCCGTTATTCAAAGGCCCTATTTTTCAGTTCAAGAGGTAAGGATATGCACAGTGTTATACATGTCAGAAGAATTCTTAATATTGCAAATAAAATGTTTTTCTGTACCCAGCTAAGTTTAATGGAACTTTTTGGCTAAAAAAATGGCTGGCGGTAAAAACTGGGGTTAAAGTTCCAAATAATCATGATAAAAAAGACAAAGAGAGAGGTAAGCACTCGTTTGCATTAATTCATAACATAGACGAAGTAATTTCATTGGTTGAAAACTACTAAGGGACAGCAGAGGAATACTTTCATACCAGTTTGGTTTGCTGAGTTGTGAACTGTGAATGCTTAAACAGGATGTACGTGATAGGTACACTCTTGTGTTGAACGGTTGTGCAAGGTACGTACACGATAGCGTACTCTCCTGTAGAGAGAGTTAACTTAGAATGGTTCTACAATAATATATAAAAACCTACTTTCTTATTATGATTCAACACCCTTGCTTCAACAGCCTTCATGTTCACAAATAAAGCACTTTCTTGCAAAATCTCAGGTACACACAACATGCACTCTTTTAACTCCTCCATATACAGCAAACACAGTCAATATCTATCATCCTTCAATCGCATTCACAGCACTGACAAATGTCCATAAAAATGTTACAATTCATTTCATACCATTCAAATTTTTCAAACATTCCTGAATCATCAGCTTAAATCCCAACATACAAATCCAAACAATTGGTTTGGATGATCATGTTTGTTTTAATTCATTTATAAAAACAGCATGATTTTCTACACTACTGTTTGAGTTCACATTTCTAATTGTGTTGACATTTTTGTTGACACAATACATTAGCAATGATCATTTTACGTTTTTCTTTTGAGGGGAAGAAAAGTCTACCAAACAAGCTGTTTTCTTCAAAAGCGGTTAATACTTGCTCTGGCCCACATTTCACATCAAATGAACTGAATTCCCACCCTTAGCTCTGCAGGAAAAAACAAAACACAAGATTTTAAAAATGTCAATCATTTCACATATAAAACAATGAGCAACAAAATACTAGTTTCATTGAATAAAGTTAAAATCTCTTAGTTGAAGATAAGAAGATTCCAAAGTATTTGGGGCGTTGAGAAAGACAGCGGTATAGAGCTGAGAAGTTCTAAGGACAGACAATTTATAACTAGGCACATTTCAACCAAACAAGACCCATAAAACTTGGCCCAATCAAAATAATTAAAAACTGTTCATTTAAAACACAAGAAAAAGGGGCTACCAGAGAGCAGTCTTCAGACTAAAATTTTATGTAACCCCCTCACATTACCTTGTCAAAGAGCACAGCTGCAGGTATGACTGGAAAAAGTATGGAATATGGGTTATTTCTGCAGGAAAAGGTAAACCCTTTGAAGAGAGTATAAGCGCACATACATATTTGACGAGGAAAGCCCATGCGCTTATCCTGAAATAAGTAAAAGAAAGAAGGAAAAAATAAGCGAACACATTTCCGCATTCAACATTCAACAGAAGGTTGTCGTGCGGAAACGTGTCTGCTTCTTTTTTCCTTCTTTCTCTTACTTATTTATGGGGTTTCCGCGCGGAACATATGCGTATGTGTGTACGTGCGCTCTTCATGGGTGCATGCGGTGACCGAAGCTTACGCCTGAATTTTCTATCAAACCCTTGATATAACGGTCATTTCAAGACCATGGGTCCTTATATAAGAGCCTTCTCTTCAGGCAGACAACTGCCTGAACCTGTATCAAATTGCCCGAATTCAGGCTTCAGGCATACCCACATGCAACCCTGGCTTTTAGAAGATCCTTTCAACAGAGTAGTTTCAAAGCCTTGCTTATCTTTTATTAAGATCCTCAAACCGTCCACAGCACCACCACTAACATAAACTTGAAACCCACAAGTTAATGGAATTAAGAGCATGAGATGAACAGGGAGAGAAGAGAAGGAAGGGGTGAAGGATATAAGAGGGAAGAAACAAGAGTCAATTCCACGAGTTCAGTAATTTTGTGTCATTAGAAATGTTGGCCTTTTAATAAAAATTAACCCCTTCACTGCCGAGCCCGGTTCCGGTTCCGGGGCAACTATTTGCCAAGCCGTTTTAGGTTGCCGAGTCTATCGCAAAACTTTCTGAATAAAAGTGCATATAACCTATGCTTTTCTGATGGGGATTGAATATACTATCCTTTGAGAACACTCTCACATGCATTCGAACATACTGCGAAAAGCGTATGGATAGAAAAAGGGAAACTCTTAGAATAACCCTATGACGGATAGTTCCATGACGGGGCAGTTTATACTAGGTTACCGGAAGTTGACGGAAATATCCGTGACGGGGCAGTGAAAAGGTTAAGCATTTGCTCTTGATAAAATGGCTACAATGATCAGTAAAATATTTTGGTTAAAATCAGACCAATAGGAAAGGGAGGGTAGAGAAGCGTCATCCACAGGAGCAGGTCAAGGTTGCCTCTGCCTGTCATGGCTGGGCCACCAGTCAGCAAACACACCTCCACAAATGCACTGAGTTTGTCCGTCATTGTTGCACCAATGACAAGTCCACTGAAGCGTTAGCTTCCCTTTCTTCCAGCACAATCCACTGTTGTTGTTAATAAGTCTTTGGTGTGACAGAAACGCCATGAAGAAAAGGCGGGAGACGAGAGAAGGACCCACTCCCCCATTTCTTTTCTTACATGGACTGCCTAGCAGTTCACACACAGGGAGGGAGATGTATTCACGAACCAGCAGCAGCAAACAGCATCAAGACAGGACTCAACAGCTTGCGCCTCTGAATGTCTTGGCGTCAGGGTTTCTTTCGTCCAGTCGGTTGGTCGGTCAGTCAGGCAGCCCCTCTGCTCACACGCACAGGGAGGATGTGAGAGGGGGCAGCTGGACACAGAATGAAAGAAGCGGCGATCCCAGGTGTGCACAAATACATGCGCTGTTTCAGGGTCATGTCATCATCTATCCTCGTTGAGGTCCTAGCACATGCACTATGTACACAGGGGCTGGCGGCTAAGGGCTGGAAGCAGACATCAAAACTTGAAGCCTTCGTTGGGCACCATGCCCTGGGGGTCGAACTGGAATCCTTCGTTATTCTGGCTGGGCAGCAGGTCCTCCTCTTCAGGCTGTACAACAAACAAAAATGGCAACCAATCAGCAATGTTTTCTAAATCACATTAGGTATGTCATTAAAATCTAAATGGGCATCTTAGCATAATTTCTAGCATGGTATTCGAAGAAAATTAATACCAAATAGTCATGTTTATTTATACTCCAGGCAAATACATTAAAAATGAGAGCTTGATGCCCATTGCGAGACATACAGACACACAAAGATATCTATTGAGCTACTACACCTCTGCTTTTTTTTTTTAATTAACTGGAACAAATTCAGTCTCTAGTGATTTTTTAGGTGGATGGGGGTAGGGGGACACAGCATAATCCTCAATAAATAAAAATATGCATGCATAAATTGTAATCATCCCTTCACCATCTTTATCTCCTTCATACAACAATTCAACATTTTACCTTATCCTTTCCTTAACACATCTCATTTCTATTTTTTCCCTAAAAAACAACTATCAACGCTGTTATAAATCTTCAAATGGTCGAAATATGAGTTGTTATTTTTTACTCTTTCCCAAGCATCATATGACCAGTACATGACTGTACTGCGATGGGGAAAGAGTGAAAAATAATAACCTGTGTTTCAACAATAAAGAATAAAGTACCTCGTCGGAAAAGTAGTGATCAATTATGTCGTAAGCCAGTTTGTAGATCTCCTCGTTTTCATGAGTCTGTAAGCTCTCGATTTTGTCCAAACCTGCACAAAACAAGAAAAAAACATGAAAAAAGGCGTCAATGAATGACAGGAGTACCTTCCACTCCAGTGCCACAGCAATCCAAATCACACGAAAAACAACCATACAACAGTAACTGGTATCACAGATCTATCCCACATAAAAACACTTACGAACAATAAAAGGCTTGTCCACAAAGTCTAAATTGTATCCAGTAAACCAGCTTGCATCGTAATGAATAAAGCTGACAAAAGGCTGACACAAGTTTACAATCAGCTCAATAATACTGCAAGAGATATTGGCATCACCTACTTGATGGAACTTTCAACACTTGAGAGTCTATGGTCCAAATAAAGCATGTAGCTAAGAGTTAGAACCCCATCAACCATTGTAGAGCTATCCATCTCAGGATCATCAGCAATGACTGCAGAGATGTGAGCTTTGACCCTGATAAGGAGCTATGCCGCTGACTCTATACCAGTAAGCAGTGAACAGAACAGAGCCCTGGAAGGACAAAGCTTCCAACTCTGACCTCCGCACTCCTCGATGGCCTGACAGATGGGCTCGAGGTCGTCGGCGGCCATCTTGAGGATGTTGTTGATGCCGTCCAGCACCACGTTCACCACCTGCGTGTCCTTCACCCCCAGCAGGTTGCAGAACGGGCTGATCACGCCGCAAGCCACCACGTACGCCACCTAATTCACAACATTGCCCACAAAACGGTTACAAGATACAACCCACTATTTTTTCTCTCTATTTTTTGTTTTTATTTCTTCAAAACAAGAAGTTATGAAATCTCATATGTGAACAGATCAGTGCTCCGAAACAATGGAAATGCATAGTTCGTCACACACAAAACTCAGATCATGAACCCTAGGTATTGAGGTCCCAGGTAATGAGGTATTGTATTGCGAGTTTGCAAATTGCAAGTTTTCGAGACATTCTTTTGACCTAGAACAGTGTAAACGTTCACACACATATTCACACGCCAGTTTACTTTTGAAGTAATGTAATTTTTCACGTACAGTGCATCAACTTTAAAACTGAGGGTAGGCAACTTATGCAACAATTCTCATTCACAACAATATGGTTGCTGCCAATGTACTGGATGCAGAATATCTTTTAAATTTAATTGATTAATAAAGAATTTTCTGAGGAAATCAAATGCTTAAATAATTCAGACTTTAAAAAAACCCCAAAAAAACACAACAATATTACTGTGGTTACACATACTTCAAGCAGTTGAACATCTGGATTTCTAGTAAAGAGGTACTTTCAATTGAATAGGAACCAGACTTGAAAGAGAAATAATGATGCGATTCTATTACATGCGTTACAAACTGGGAGGAGCTAAAACTTAGATCAGTGGTATTTTCCAACTCCTAGTGTTAAGAAATGGCAGCCACTGAATTAAGCCTACTTTTGCTTTCTATACTATTCAAAGAGCACCAGTTACTTATGATTTTCTCTTATCTATGACAACTGCCCGTCTTTAATTGCAGTCCTATTGTCATCAAACAGCTAGCAATAGTGTTCAAGAATGTCTGTCATCAGTTCACTCACCTGATCTTTTCTGCCACTAATGGTCAGGTTACTTATCGCCCATGCTGCTTCTTTCTGCGTTTGGAAGTCTCCCTGAAGACAATGATTTGTAACACAGAATTAATTATTTTCAATTTTGTAATCATGCTTATGCCCAATGTACGTACAACTACAAGCATTAAACTACGGATTCAACCTTTTCCCTTTTATATTTTTGCAAGCTTAAATGAGAAAAAAGAATGAATGAAAAAAACACAAAACTGTAATGTTCAATACTACATGTTATGTATCTTTAATTCCTATTTCATCTGCACACTTTTCGCAGAAACTTGATCCGATTGTGCACACACTCATAACCAGCCGGACTGCAGCATTTTCAGCTCCAGTGACCACCTTGACCGTTGACCATTTTTTAATTTGGCCTAAATATCCTAACTACCTATCCACTTGCAAAATTTGAGGGACCTCGGTTTAAACACTATCATGGTAACATACATAAAATAATAGTCGTCAGTCAGCCAGCCAAGAACAAACAAACATCACTGAAAACATTACTACCAGTTTTGCTTTTGTGGATGGTAAACATGAATGCATGCACACAGACTCTCTATCTCACTTACGCCTTGCAAGTGTTGGATGATGAGGGTTATCAAGTCAGCGTCTATCACAGCCTGCACTTGTTGCTGGTTCCCTGCCGTGATGTTGGACAGAAACCACACCGCTTCCTGAAAAACAAGCCAAACAAGTCAATATTAGCCTTATAACAAAAAAAAGAAAAACCAACAATTTCTTAAGCTCACCCTCACAAAAAACAACCACCAATAGGCAGTGTATCTTTTATAGATACCTAGATGCTTGAACATTTTTTTAAATTCTGCAGATTTAATCTAGAAGTAGAATAGATTTAATCTAGAAGTACAATGCCAATAAAATTACACAGCGTAAAGGATTTTATTTTTAAATTGCAGACAGATAGAGGGAAGGGGGTAGACACAAAAAGACAACACAGGAGACCTATAGAAAGTATCAGGGGAAAAATTGCTAAACTAACTTCCACTTCCAGACACTTGGCAATGTTTTTAAAAAAAATTAAACACAAAAAAACAAAAATAACCTACCGTATTTTCCGGGCTATAAGCCGCTACTTTTTTCTTCAACTTTGACCCCTGCAGCTAAAACAAGGATTGCGGCTAAAACAAGGATTGCGGCTAATTTATGAATATTTCTCCTTCCGTATTTTAGGCTGGTCGTCAACTCCAGCCTGTGTGTGTTGACATCGTCAATCTCGGTAAAAATAAACCGTTCTCATGCCAAAACTGAAGAATTTAATCAGCGATATCACGATCTGACCACTAAATTTCACCACTTTTATGCACATGTGTCATCACTGAGCAGTTTATGATCAAAGTTTGAACTGAAAAAGTCACGATCGTGTCGATCTTTACGAACTCTGTGCACACGTAAATGCGAAGTCAGCTTCCAAATTGAAACTAGGTGATCGGTCTCACTCCATAAGTTGGAACTCAGTGAATGGTCTCACTTTACAAAAAGAAGTTGAAAAGCAGCTCCTTTCCGTTGTCAAACTGATAAATCGGCGTTAGTGTGTGCACTGAAACACACGCTGAATGCAAACAACTCACAAAATCCGATAAATGAAAGCAGCTGGCGCACTAGCGTTTGCTATGATTTCGTATCTGCGGTGCGCACTGCGCCATTTTGTCAGCCGAGTTGTGTGTGGGCAAACTGTGACTGAAAATGAACTGCCAGTGCGTTACTTTGTCATGTTTTGTGTTGTGTTGTGTCGTTGTGCAGAATCCAGTATTTAGTAGGTCCGCTATGGCGAAGATTAGGTCTGTATTGTTATGTGTAGTTTGTGTGCGAGTGCAACACGGGCCATCGAAGTTGCCGTGGCTTTCGATCACGAGTTCGTCTGCTCGTCTTCTCAGGTTCGTTTTTCCTTTTCAGTCTCTTGCGGCTTAGACACTGAATATGGCTTTATCAGTTTTTTCCAGAATTTTAATAAAATTCAATGGGTGAGGCTTAGACAATCGTGCGCTTTGTAGTCAGGAAAATATGGTACGTATTCCCATAGAGATGGCAAATGGCACACATAGGAAAAAGGCTCACATTTAGTTTAAATTTCAGGTGTTAAAATAGCAACAACATGAGACAAATTTTCAAAAGGAACGAATACATACAGGAGGCAGAAAAAACCCTCTGCAAATACCTGTACCTTGGTGACCAAACATTAGTTAAATCAATGCTCTTGAGCTAAACTTGAGCCTCAGAGTCACAGAAAAATACAGCATACATAAAATGTCAAACCTCTTTTTAAAATAAAAACAATTTACAACTTTATTGATGCAAACTGTTGATGCAGATCAGACCCCAAGGGGAGAACATCAAAAGCAAAAAATGTTCATCAACCCTCGCTGAGACCCAGATAAATTAGGCGACAAAACCGGGGCTGTTTTGCTTTAATCATTGACGCACACCAAGCTCACACACATTTTTCCTTCAAACCCATTCATAAACACACCCACACATACTAATAATAATAATGATACTTTCACCGACTCGTGTACTTTAATCTGCATCAAACTTCCATTCACACGGCGTCTCAGATGCACTTGATTAACCTCAATGATCTCTCAGACCCCGAGTTCTGTGCCTCCTATCTCCACTCATTCTCTCATTCACTCTGTAACCTTTGGTCATTCACACCAGCGCCCTTGCATGCCCACTGGGTCTCAAAATGTCATCATCTCTGTCAAATAGCCTACATCGTTCATGCTTTTCTACAAAAGCAAAACCAGTTCACTTTATCAATCATCAAGAAGGCATCACAGTGCGGAAAAGTCTACAAATGGTACGCAATATCCAGCAAAGCTACAAGACTACACTCTGAGAAATTACACAAGATGTGCAAAAGAAATTAACTCAGAATGTCAGGGATTAAAATCAACAACCAAGAATCAATACATAGAATAAACAGATGTCTTTACAGACCAGACTTTTTGCCGGATGACTGTCCACAAACAAACCAAGGAAAGGAATAGAGGGAAATAAGGATACAGGGAATATAGGATAGAGTAGACATGGGTAAAAGGACACACCCAGGCGTTTTAGCGCCCAACAAACGCTCACCTTATTGATCTTCTCTTTGGGGTGTGTCAGCAAAGCTTGGAAGTGGCCGAGTGCTCCACAGTTGAGAACAATCTGTGTCTGCTCATCAGTGCCTGTCACGATGTTGCCCACAGCTCGCAATGCAGCTGTCTGTATTGTAATATACAAGAACCAAATGTTTAAAACGTGCATCATCCATCACTACGTTTCTGTACAATAAAACATACCACCACAGAAAAACAACAACATTCTTCTTATCTACCGATACAAGTTTGCTAACTGTATTCTCTTATTGATCTTTTGCACAAACAATGTCATAAGATATGATTACACTTTCGATGCCTATCCAATATTTTATCACCTCACACATTATTGCATGCCAATCAATCACGATCAATTACGCTTTCCAGATAGCAGAGGAAGCAATTTCTATAATGGAGGGCTGGGCTGGAATGTGTTTATAAAGGAAAAGCCTTGCCCTGGGACATCCTCACACTCTAGGCCATGAGGACTTTCGGGATTTTAAATTACATTCCACTATCAATCTCATTCTTACTTTAATTTTTTTTATAATCATTGGCCTCATCATTAGGCTAACGTCAACCCACGTTTAACCCTCTTGCTACAGAAAAAACCTCCTAGTATTCCTATTTTTTCACACAACTTCCAGGAAATCTATTTTTGAAGCACATAGAGCACAATACAGTTACCATTGCATCTTTGCAAGTGAAAAACGTCTTCATAGTGTGTGTAGAACTAGCCAGAACTTTACTAACACATCTCCATTGTTAAAAATTTGGGACTTTCCTGGTGTTTCACTGCCTCCAGAATCGTTCCCACCATCTTTATATCTACTAATGTCCCATATGTGTCGGTTCCAGACCGGAGGACGTTAAGCAGAATTTTGATTGACAGAACTTTGTGTGTTTTGTCTGACTTGAATGCAAGATTTATACTTTTAAGGGCTCTCTCTCTCTCTCTCTCACAAGCATGCACACATGTTCACTTACAATACATGCACGCATCCAAGCACACACACACACTGCATAGTGTGACAGACCTGGACTTTAACATCCTGATGACTGAGGAGAGGAACAAGGAAGGGAACCACCCCGGAGTCTATCACCATTTGTATCTGCTCATTCCCGCCATCTGTCAGGTAGGACAGGGCCCACACCGTATCAACCAAAATCTGGGGGGAAAATTGATTGCAATTATTTTTTAATCCAGTAATTGCACAAAACATTAAAAAATAAAACCAAAAACATTGTAAAAGAGTTAATGGTTAGGGCTACTCCAGGTATTCTACCAACAATACATCCTCTAGCAAATCAAAGTTGCAAATCACGTAGAAAAGCTACGGTGGGATTCGGTGAGTAGCATTCCTGCTGTGCGGTCACGGCTTCAACGGTCTCTCTTCCATGCCGAATTTTTAACTGAGCTCGTATTTTTGGACTTAGTTTTTTGTTTTGTTTATCGTTGTTCTTACTGTGTAGTGTGTAGTGCAGTTAAGAGGGCCCACTGTCAATTGAGACTTTTTCTACCGTTCAACCAGTCTTCCTCCGGCAAAAGGACATCCCTGATTTTGACAAAGATCGGCCTACGGTGTTAGAGTTATGTCTAGCTGCTGAGAGAGTTTCTGACCAAGGCACAGTACAGTACCTGTGGCACAAAACATACGCAGCCTATGGCGGATCTATCCAGAGATGAAGGAGGCTCGCTCTGATCTTCTAGTGAAAGGTTTACGTTTGAGAAACACCTTGGTGCAAGTGACGAACCCATTCATTCTACGAGACGACACCGGAGAAGAAAAGCCATCTACTAAGGTGTGGATCGGTGATCTGCCCCTGTCTGTCGCGGACACAGAAATCGAACACTCCCTCTCCTAGGGTGCGAAATGAGATCGACCATCAAACATGAACAAATCAGGGACAAACTCCACAAAGACAAGTTAACAAGATTCGTCACAGGAACGTTTGTTTTTGTTACAACTCCTGCTTCTCCACTACCAAAATTTCTGATGGTAAGCTTCTTTAGCACGACTGTCTTCCACAAGGAGCAGAAACTAATATGGAGTACGTGTGTGCATGCATGCGTTGGTGCGTGCAAGTTTGTGTGTGTGCGTGCGTGCAAGAGTGTGTGTATGTGTCAGTGAGCATGGAGGTGTGAATGTCGGGGGGGGGGGGGGGGGGGGGGGGGGGGGAGAGAGGGGGGCTGGCTCTGAGTGTGTATGGGTGTGTGTGTGTGTGAGAAGCGACGTGTAAATGTTTTGAATCATTGTAAGCGAAAAATTTGTTTTCTGTTACCAGTCGTGTGGTGAACCAGTGATATAAAAAAAGATTTGATGAGAATTACGGTGTTGTGTAGTAGTAAAGTGTCAGCAATGAGATTGATGAGATTTACTGTGTTGTGTATTAGTAAAGTGTGAGCAATGAGATTGATGAGATTTACTGTGTTGTGTATTAGTAAAGTGAACAATGAGATTGTTAAGATTTACTGTGTTGTGTAGTAGCAAAGTGTGAGCAATGAGATTGATGAGATTTACTGTGTGTATTAAAGTGTGAGCAATGAGATTGATGAGATTTACTGTGTTGTGTATTAGTAAAGTGTGAGCAATGAGATTGATGAGATTTACTGTGTTGTGTATTAGTAAAGTGTGAGCAATGAGATTGATGAGATTTACTGTGTTGTGTATTAGTAAAGTGTGAGCAATGAGATTGATGAGATTTACTGTGTTGTGTATTAGTAAAGTGCGAGCAATGAGATTGATGTAGTAGTTAAGTGTGAGCAATGCGAAGAAAAAAAAGTTATAGTACAAAATTGTCTACCATAAAGTAAGCAACTTAAAACTTCATTTTGATTCCTCGAGAATACTTTCTGCACAGGGAGATGATTTGGTGTCTATTTAATCGATCTTAGAAGAAACTTATGTGCAATGCTTAAATAGTGCGTCTTTATAACATTTGTAATGGAAAGTGTTCTGGAAGACTACGTTAAGGGTGGTGAGCACTGTTAACCAGCGTGGTCAGATATCTGTCTGACAACGGTGCGGTTAATCAACTTATTTTAGTTAATTAACTTGTGATCGGCCATCGAGAATGCAACGATGTTAACCGTGTGACCACTGCCCACCTCCATACGAGTTTTTGGGATATTTCGATTGTGCGATGTGGAGAAATCCACGTTAGAATGAGTGACATCGACTGTGCTCTCTCTTTATCTTCTCTCTCTTGCCATTAGGTCTGTTTCTGCTATATTCCATTTATGTTATCTGTGTGTGTTCGCGTTGTATTGCGTTTGTGTTTGAATGCGCTTTGAATGCTAACGTGTGTGTGCGCTTTGATTTGATTTCTATCAAGATTCAGCGCCGTATAAATACTGTATGTTGTTGTTGTTGTTGCTTGGAATGGGCGGCCATCGGAAGCGAAAACGAGTGCAGACTGGTGCTGGTTCCAGCTCTAGTTCCTTCAACAACTCGAGTGTTCAAGGTTGCGAAGGTTCCCAGGCCAGCAATACTCCAAAGAAGCAGGTGACAACAAGCACTCCACTGCCAGTGAAAGAGACTCTCTCCAAATTTATTTATCAACCGCGTGAGGAAGGCAAAAATGGAAGGAGAACGACTTGCATATTTCGACGTCCGATGAAATGGACGCCGTATTCTCTCCTATTCGTGACTCGCAGCAACAGCCGATTATTACTAACGCAGATCTCATGAAGAAACTTTGTGCCAATGGGGCTGAGATATCCAAGTTATCTCAAACCGTGGAGGAACTGGGGGCTGTCCTTTTCTCAGTCCAGACTGAAAACGACAAGCTAAGAAAAGAGCTAGCCGGGGTCCAGAAAAGAGAGCAGCAGACAGCCACCCAGCTAGCTGAAGCACGGCATCTTGCTGAACTCGCTGATCGCCGTTTGGAGGACGTTTCCGCCTACGTACGTAGGAATAACCTCCGTATCTACGGGGTGAAGGAGAGAGAGAACGGGGCCGTGGAAACGGGGGTGCAGTGTGAAGAGAAAGTGCTTTCTTCAACTCTAAGCTGAACATCAAGGTTAAAATAGATGACTTGGAGGCAGTTCTTATGGTAGGTGCCAAACAGGGTGCTTCCAGTGCTTCTAAGGAATCGGGCCATGGAATTATTATTCATTTTATTTCGCGTAGGGTTAGGGACTCTGTACTTTATGCCCGCAAGAACTTGAAGGGAACAAGGATCACAATGGTTGAAAACTTGACTCCATGGGCCTATCAACTGCTTTGTTCAGTGAAGTATGAGAAGGACATTTGCCAGCAGGCGTGGACGAAGAATGGAACAGTGATTGTGAAGACTGTGACCGGAAGAATTGCGCCCGTCAAATCACTTGCCGAATTTAGGCAGTTGCGCTAGGTCTGCTTTAGGATTACCTTTGACATGCTGTCTACTCGAACTGTAAGTTGGCCTGATCCATGCTTGTTGATAGGCGTTGTTCCTCTTTGGAATTGTAATTGTGTGAACTTGATAATCATTATCTT
Organism: Phymorhynchus buccinoides; assembly: GCA_017654935.2. NCBI lineage: Eukaryota > Metazoa > Mollusca > Gastropoda > Neogastropoda > Raphitomidae > Phymorhynchus > Phymorhynchus buccinoides. Next base: position 37,001 of record JAGGCT020002026.1, read on the forward strand.
AAAAGTCTCTTATTTAGAAGCGATTGAATGTAATATCTGTTCCCATGTACATTTTTGTTATGATTTTGTTGTTGTTATTGTTACGATTTTGAACTTTTCGGTTTTGCCTTTTCTTCCAAATTGGCTTTACATCTGGGGTCAAGGTCATTTGTATTTCACATTGAGGTCAAGGGAACAGTTCTTATTTTGAATGTGGTTGTGGGGAAGGAAAGAAAGATAACAAAACACTGCCTCATGTATTTACAGCATTATTAATAAACTTAACATCCTTTTAAATGAAGAATTCACATTTATATCCACTTGTTTGTACTCTTAAGATTAAGATTAAAATTATAGCCCCGTTGACAGCAAAGGCCATGTCAGGGCTGTCACCATATTGTTTGTACTCTTGATCTTTGTTCAAACAAAAATGTGATTGTGTGAGTAAAAATTTTAAAAATCTGTTATTCAAAAACAGTACTGTAAAGGCGGATTAAAAATGTTAAATGCTAAACATTTTCTTTCTGCTATGAAAATAAGTTGGTTGTAAAGATTAATGTGTGACTCTGGTTGGAGAGAGTTTACAATCAATATGTTTCCTAAGTTGGACAATGTAAATAATCTTGGTGCTGAATGTTCTAATATTGTTATGAAAGATGTGAATAATCCATTCTGGAATGATGTGATGAAACACAAGAAACTGTGCTCAAAATGCTATCCCACTTCTGTACATGATTTTATGGCAGAGTGCATTCACTATAATGTCAATATTCTAAGGGATAGAAAAGTGATTTTTATACAAGAATGGTGTGTGATTATGGTATTTTCTTCACACATTTAATAAATGGTAATTGGATGACATTGCATGAATTTTTACTTAAATATCAAGGTATAACTATAAGAACAAATTTTCTCTTATAAGAAGGCATTTTAAATACAATTCGTAACTATTGTCAAAAACTCAATATTGTTCTAACAAGTAGATATAAAGTCTTAGACCAAAAGGCCTGGTTTTGCATTAAAAGAGGTAACAAATTTGTACAAAATACTTTAAATGAAAATAACGCCTCTCCCACTGCTATCAATAAATGGAACAATCCTTTTGAAAACCTTAATTGGAAACACACTTTCTTTCACGGTTATAAAGCCTCTACTGATGTCCAGCTTAGATGGTTCCAATGTCGACTTTTACATAGATTGCTTCCAACACCGATATACATATTCCAATGCAAAATAGATGATTCCCCAATTTGTAACTTTTGTGATCATGAAGAACAGACTATTTCACATAATGATAATATATGCTTTTTGACTGTAATATTGTGCAAAGGTTTTGGAGAAATCTTCAAAACTTGCTAAAAGATAAATGTCAGCACTGCAATAATCTGAATTTTGACAAAGAGTTGGTTCTGTTTGGGGTGAAACAGCATGTGAAAACTGATAAAGTTATGGATTTTATTTTGCTCTTTGCTAAGCTTTATGTTTACAAATGTAAATTACAAAATACCCACCCTGACCTACATGTTTTTCTTACAGTCTTAAGGTATAGATTTAAACTAGAAAAATATCTAGCCTTTCTGAACCATAGTTCAGGACAATTTGAAGAAAACTGGTTTCCCTATACCTCCATCATACCTTAGCTTTTGTTGTTGTTGTTGTAATGACCCATGTGTGTACATTTAAGGGGATACGCAGCGTTTACTTCCCACGATGACAAATGATTAAGATTTGTGTCATAGCATCTAGTGATCTACACATACTTCTAAGGTCAAAACTAAAAAAAAACCACAGGGTCACTGTGCTACTTTTCTTGTAATTTGTGGTTGAAATGTGGGGGGTTGGACAATTTTGGGGTAAAATCAGGTCTACTGAAAACTGGACACCTTTCATACACTTAGTTATTAAAAACTTTCAATTAATCTTGCCTGATACTGCATCCTACGAAGTATCAGAATCTATGTCAAATGGTAAGGAAATATAATTTAGTCAATAGGAAATTTAAGAAAATTGTTGCCGTATTGACACATATTTCCCCAAATATTGTTCAAATGCCTGTAGAAAGAAACTCAACGACGAAATCATTCTAGTGTTTTGATAATAGATGAAATAATGTATATTCTCCATACTAAGCACACAAAAACAGTACATCACCATGCTTTTTACTGAACACCATACACATTTTCAACCCCACCCCTATTTTTCCACGGGACTCACGTCAAGAGTTATATCCCTTAATACTTTTGTTGTTGACAGTTTAATGAGATTTGTTTGTTTAGTAACGCGGTTTTAGTAGTTACTAAGAAATGAATATGTTTAAAATAATCATTATATTCTAATACAAACATTTTAGTGATATACTTTTCACAAATATAAATAAACTTGTATATTTTCAAAAAATGTCTTGCACCACTGTGAGTCCGCCAGATTATGATAGCACGATCAATCACAGAGAGAGTAGGCCATTTCATTCACAATTTTGGATGTCCCATATGTGCCTACCCGGGTCGAGAGGACGTAAAACACAACTTTTCATTCATTTCATTCACAATTTTGGCATGAGGTTTAACCGAGGCGTGGTTACTGCCACCCGTATCTGTATTATTAAAAAATCGGGACTTTACTGGTGTTGCACTGCCTCTGGGCATTGCTTCCAGTATCGTTCCCACCATCTTTGTATCTACAAATGTCCCATATGTGTCTGTTTCAGACCGAGAGGACCTAAAACACCATTTTTCTTCTTCATTCACAATTTCGTCATTTCATTCCTACGTCATCTAATATCCATACGTCATTCATTCACTGAAACCCTTTCGTAGTGTTTCTTACGACACAGTCAGCCACTAGGGGAAATTAGCGCCACCTGGTATCCCGCGTATCCCCTTAAGTCTAAAACTTGTGTACTCTCACCCTGTTGATATTAGATGATAATTTAAAACTTGAGTGCTATCTAATCTAAAAAAATAATCGATGGCTTGGAGTTGGAGTCAAAATGGACTATCTTTAGATAGTCCATTGACATATTATTGAACTTATTACGAAAGCTAATAACTTGTATAAAAAAAGACTGCTGAAATATGAAAACCAAAACCCCCTTTTTATGTCTGCTGTCATTGTTTGATACAAGTTATTAGTTTGTGTAATAAATCCAATAATACGTCAATGGACTATCTAAAGATAGTCCGTTTTGACTCCAAGCCATCGAATTATCCTTCTCCTGTTGTAATGACCCGCTTCAACATCACGGGGGGGGGGGGGGGGGGGGAGTGTACACGCACGCTGCAACTTCCCATCCAAACCCAACTTCAACAACTGCCAAAATTTTGGTTGCGTTGAGGTGGGAGGGGGGACCTCGCTTTTTTCTTTGGCATCCAATCAGGATCAGAGTCGGAAATCATCCGCTTGCGAGTGGGGTTTTTTTCGACATGCCTTCAGATTGCACTTCGTACCTAGAAAAATGGCAGCATGGAGAAATAAACCGGAAGTATTCATTCAAGGGACATCACTCGAAGTGATACCTTTGATAGCAGACGACACAGTAGTGAGTACGGCTCAAACGCCATGTCTTCTTTCGATTTCTTTTTCTTCTTTTTTCGCACTCGTTCAGCGGAAATGCGGATTGTTTTGTTGCTGACCGTAATAGCGTAATCGGAGGTCTCAAAACGTAATAATTACGGACACAGAGTTGCATCTAAGATTTGAAATAAGTGCGGGCAGCCCCCCCTCACCTTGAAAAAAGGGGGGGATTCTGATACAGAAAAGGGGGGGGGGGGGGGGGGCAGCAAAAAAAAAAGGACAATAAAATGCAAACTTAGCTATGTGTACACACAGACACACACACAGATTAAATTTAACTTATATTACTTTCTTTATTAAAAAAAAAAAAAAATTCTATTCAATTCTCAGTGTGCTCTCCCAGTTCCGTCGAGTATATATATCCTTCATAGGCTCCTTCGACGTATTGATACCAGAACCAGAACTTACCAGGCCTAGTTTTTGCTGGACACGAAGCTGCTAGTGCTGGACTTTCTTCTTCTGTAGCACAGGTTTGGGCTGTCGAAGTGGGAGTGGAAGTACGTGTTTTTTTAAAAGAAAAATCCAACAGCGTCGCACGCTTGCGTTTGGTCGCCATTTTACTTGGCGACAGGAAGCCCACAAAGTTAAACGCGCATTCATTGGCCAATCACGTTTACAATTGACAGTACTGACCAATGAAATTGCTTTTTATTTGCGCTGTTGGGAGAATTTGAGGCCCTGCTCGAAATGACTTTCTTGGCGGAAAAAACATTTGCGCATATCGCATGTTTGGAAGGCGGGCATGGGGGTTTTTTTGCGCGCGCAGTCCCGCATGGCTTTTTAAAATTTGCAGGATTTTTTTTATAAAATGCGTGAATCGCGCAATCGCGCGTCCTAGATGCAACTCTGCGGACAAATCCGTAGGGAAAACAGGTCTGCAAATCACAGAAGCCTGCAGCAGTGCACTCACGTTGACATCGGTGTGATGGATGAGCTGGCCTAGAGCGGGCAGTATCTCCTGGATGGTTTCCGTCGGGGGCGGGGGCTCCTTGTTCCGGCACAGGTTGACCACCACCCAGGCCACATTGCGCAGGAAGGGCAGGGGGATGTTGGGGTTGATGAAATTGAGCAGGTGCTGCACCGCGCCCAGGCTGATGACATAGTCGCGACAGACGGGCCCATCGCCTGCATTTACAACAACCAACTGACAGCTAACGTCAATGGGCATATAACATAGGCCTTCGTCATTGCACTACATGAAATATATACTCATGCATAAAGCATTGGTAACACAACCATACCACTCATGTTTTAGCATTAGTAACTTAACCAAAAGAAGCAACTCTATCACTTGTCATAGGATCTCAGACACAAAAGTACAAACAGAAGAAAAACTCACCAATGATGTTGCCTAAAGCCCAAACAGCCTGCTCACACACATTCTGGTGCGGGGACTGCAGTAACCGCAGAAAGTAAGGCACAGCCTCTGCAACCATTCAAACCAAGAGCACTTTCTTTTAACAATCAGGCATCTTTATACGCATAGCATAACATCATTATACTAGCATAAAAAGGCATAAGAAGGGCTCATAATCCTGCAAGCAGCAAACCCATAAAAATGACCGTGTCAGGGCAATCCCCCCCTGGACAATTCCCCCCCCCCCCCCCCCCCCCCCCCCCCCCCCCCCCCCCCCTCCCCCCCCCCCCCCCCCCCCCCCCCCCCCCCCCCCCCCCCCCCCCCCCCCCCCCCCCCCCCCCCCCCCCCCCCCCCCCCCCCCCCCCCCCCAACCCCCCCCCCCCCCCCCCCCCCCCCCCCCCCCCCCCCCCCCGACAATTCCCCCTAGGACAGAGGAGACCTGCCCCCAACCTCAGAGAGAGAGAGAGAGAGAGAGAGAGAGAGAGAGAGAGAGAGAGAGAGAGAGAGAGAGAGAGAGAGAGAGAGAGTATTTATGAAATTAAAGCATGCGAGTACGTATTATTGAACCTCACACACGCGCGCAATGCACGCATTCAGGCACGCACACTCTGTATAAGAGAAAATTATAAAAAGAATCACACATAAAAAGCAGCATGGTTATGCTCATTTACTGTATTCGTCACAATGCCATCCTTCAAATGTATTTTTGCTTTCCACTCATCAACTTCTTTTGTTTCACATCAGTGAAACTGAAACTAGTGAAAGGTGTTTCTATTCCCTCTTTTCTAAGGTGGTGTTGTGTTGTAGCCAATCTACTGGTTTGAGTGTTGTGTGCCAACTTATTGCAGGGCTTAACTAACTTTTTTTTCCACTTGCCCAGTCGGGCAAATTAAAGAAAAATTCACTTGCCCAAACAGCTTTTGGACTTTCCCGAAATTCAGGTGTATCGCTAGCCTAGTCACACACACATAATAACATTGCCGTTGGTTCGTTTTCATCGTTGAGTCAGCCACGGAAACTCTTTCAACCATTTGAACTGAACACGCCATTCTCGTTCCTCTTCATAGTCAGCCTTCTGGTGTTTACGTCGTTTCGCTTTCTCAATCTCACTTTCGTAATTGGCAGAACTTGCGGATTTTGATTGTGACGGTCGTTTTCCAAGAAAGGAAAGCAAGGTTTGCTGAGCCATGACGATGTTTTTGGACAGATCAATCTCGAATCATCCGCATGGTGTGCAAACACGCGTCGGCCAAGTACTTCGCAATATGAATTTCCATTGGCTCTCCTGCCCAAATTAGGAGCCAATGGGGAGACCGTCTTGCATGAAATTGCGTCATTGGCGAGTAAACACTGTGATGCGCTTCAGAAACTGTCGTCTGCTCTGTGAGCTTTCTGTCGCAAGTTACGCTAAAAAAAAATACGGACATGAGAAGCTGCGCTGAATAATACAGGCAATGAGCGTTCGCTTATGGAGAAAATAAGTGTTGGTTGTCAAAAATTTCACTTGCCCGGTCGGGCACATTTAACAGAAGCTTGGCCTGCCCGACACAGCTGCGCACTTGCCCCAGGCGGGGCGGGCAATGGTTCCTGTTAACCCCTGTATTGGATCTAGTGTTGCGTGTTAAGTTTGTGTTTAAAGTTAATTTTTAACAATCTCATGGACACAATTTTTAGAAGACAGAATCATGCATTCTTTCAACACTGAATTGTTTCAATGAGGTAAACATTGCATTTATAGCCGGTAACGATTTTGAGCTCCTCTGAAATCGGAATGTGTCGGCTTTATGCAGCGGGGAGACCAGTGAAAACTGAAAAATGGACACAAACGTACCTGACCCATTATGACCTTATGGCCTTGGAACACAGAAGAATAGCTGGTAAAGAGCCTATTAAAATAATGAGAATATAACAACATGACCCCTCCCTCCTTTCCTCTCTTGCTACTTCCTTCCAACTCTTCCATTACTTTCCCCTATCTACATACCTGCATTGACGACAGCCTGTGTTTGTGCAGAGGTACCAGAGGCAATATTTGTGAGGGCCCAGGCTGCTTCAAATTGTAAGGAAGGGCTGCACACACACAGGCGGAGATTATAAAAATCAAACCAAAGTAATAGTGGGGTTCAATTGATAAACAATTAACCCCTTGACTGCCAAAGAAAATTAAAGAAAAAAATAATTGGGCAAATCATGCCATGAAAAAGACAACTGATAGAGCCAATCTGGCAAAATGGTCTGGGGATATTACTCTCTTGACTGCTGCGCTAGAGCAAAAGCAAGCATATTATTATTAAGGTTATTCCTCTTCATCTGATAACATCATCAGTGATGTCATCGGGTCAGTACATGATACCTTGGTGGCAGTCAAGGGGTTATTAAAAACAAAAACAAAGGCAAGCCTTCTAAATGTAAATCGTCATTTTAAAGAGAGAGACAAAAAGATAAACAGAGACACACACGAAAAGAAATCTGCTTGGTTGCCATGTGAGTCACATTACATCCATGCCTTGTGACTCCTGAGTTACATGACATGCCCCTTGGCCTTACTGATTTGCAACATGACATAGTGAAACTGAAAGTGAAGTGTCTTTTGATTAAAAAACCCAACTTTCCAACCAAACTACCACACACTTTGCTCATGATTTTTTATACTTTTGGATTGATGTTGAGTAAACTGAAATAATGAGCATCATTGACAGGACACTGGGGACAATTCTGCCAATTATCATTAGGATCAATTCAATAGCTTAGACTCAAAAAATTGGAAGATGTTTTTGATTGAATAGTGATAAAGAAATGCACAAACCCTTGTTCCAATTGCAATGTACTCCTTTTCTTATACTATAGAACTGGCAGCACATTAAAAACTACATATTGAGAGTGAATAAAAGTAATCTTTCATGTGCTACGAATGAAAACACAAGGTGCACACACACTCAGTCACTCACTACACATAATGCTCAACTTACCAGTCATCTCTAGCTAAACATTTGACCAGGATGGGTAAAATTCCTGATGCAATCAGATCGTCAATGGGGGGATTTCGATCACTGGACAGCAACTTTCTGTAACACACACACACACACCAGTTATGTATTAGTATTACCAACATTTTCATTTCATGAAGCCACTGTCAGATCAACCTGTTTTTCTGTGTGTAGTCACTAAACTTATCTTGTTCCAAGGCCATACAAATCTTTGAAAGTTCCGATTTAAAAATTATGTACAAAATGAGCATGACAAAAAAAATTAAGTTGGAAACTGAAAAACTAGCTTGACATTATGACAATCTTAACCCTATGATTCAACAAATTTATTCAGCAAAGAAATATATGATGAAGAGTTGGAAATGCATACATACTAGATCATTTTTCGTAATTCCATCCTGTGTAATATCCCTTCTCTTTTCAACACCACCCCTCCGAGTCTCAAACTCAGAGGAGAAAACGCATTTGAAAACATCCTCACCACACTACCAAAGTATATGAACAAAAAATAATCTACCATATTTTACGGACTGAAAGGTGCACCCTATTATAAGGCGCACCCCCCCCCCCCCCCCCCCCCCCCCCCCCAAAATCCTGATTTGGTAAATTATAGTTTCATACAATATTATCAGTCAAATTGTAAGGTGCAGGGGCCTCAGTCTGGGGGAAAAATATTGCCAAGTCCAAAATAATCTGATTTGAAAATTATAATGCAAATTAAAAATGATCTAATCTGTAGCTACCTTGCAGCTTGGACGGCAGAAAGTTGAACAGAAGGCTCAGGACTGGCAGCATTCTGGACAATGCTTTGTAGTGTCTGGTTGGTTGGTTTTTCATTGTCCTCTGAATCTGTACTGTCCTGTGCTGGGACGTTTCTCCGCTTCAAAATGTGCTGATCACGTTTGTTCTGAGGAGAAAATTGACAGTACATTTTTTGTAGACACAGACATGGCTATTTTTATGACTTGACTTCTTTGCCTTCAACTCTAACTTGCATGCATACACATGAAGATACACTAAATCATTAATTACTAAATAAATCTAAATGTGCTTTGAAAAAGAGTACCATTCAGTCAAAGGACTATACTAGTCTATAGTATTAATAACTCATATTTTTCAGATGGGGACTTAAACTTTAAGCTTTAAGTTAAAGCAAATGTGACTCATGCGCTTTACACATGCCGGAAAAAAAACCGGCAATTAAAAGTCGATAAGAGCAGGGAGAGTCCTGCTGCCTGGCATCAACCAAACTGAAAATTACTCGAAGTTTCCCATGTCCCACAAACGCAATCACCCCCACCCCACCCAAAAAATGTAATTGTTGGCGCTCATGAGCGGCAACGAGCTCTCCAGATGGGAGCACCGAGTAGCCCAATTTTCACAGACAAATCTTTGTGACTAAGTATAATACCAATTACTGGTAATGCAAATTATTACAATATTTCTCCTTTTAAAATAATCAAAAAAATAAACTATAATTAAAGAAAACATAAAACATGACATCCAACAATACAATAATTCAATTCCATGTCAGACTCTCATTCATTACTTGTACCAGAAACTTTTAAAACAATCACAGATCTAAAAGTTCTCAATCTTACCTTTCTTAACTCTACTGTCACCTCTGTCCTCCTCCTCCGCATTTCCTGAAGAAGAAAAAGAGATTACTTGCTTTTAACCATAAGCAAAACTTATGTCAATTCAACAAAGAAAAATTATGTATGCAAAATATAAGAAGTTTGAACGTTTAACCCTTTCACCGCCAGCCATATTTCAGGCAAACATTTCCATTAAATGTACCTGGGTAGAGAACAAAATCCATCTGCAGTATTGGGGATTCTTCTATGACATATCTAAAATAAGGTCTATCTTTACTTCCTAAAACTAAGACAATAGGGTCTTTGGATAATAGACCCCAATTTGATGCCTTTTAGTGACATAGGTGTTAAATCACTGTGGTGCTAAAATGCGATGAAAGGGTTAAGTACAAAAGAACAAAAAGTTTAACTTATTATATTGTTAGTTGACTTGGGTACAAGAACAACCCTACTTCACAATCACAGATCCCCGTCTCTCTCTGGGGGGGGGGTGGGTATGTGTATGTGTATGTGTGTGTGTGTGTGTGTGTGTGTGTGTCTGTCTGTCTGTCTGTTTACCGTACGTTATGGAGTAAAAACTGTACCCAACACTGATGGTGTGGAGTAACTTTTTTTATGGAGTAACTTTTTCCATGACTCCACAACGCTAACCTCATAAACAGCGTCCAGAGTCTGTCCTCATTGCCCTGAAATAAATATCTAACATACCTCAGAAGACCACTGTCAGGTTGCTCGCATGTGAGCTTTGTGTAGTAATGGAAAAAGTTACTCCATGAAAAAAATGTTACTCCACAAAATCGGTGTTGGGTACAGTGTGTTACTGCATAACCTACGGTAACACACACACACACAAACACACACACACACAAACACACACACACAAATCAGCTGTACTCCACGTTAGGTAAACGCGTATGTGTGTGTGTGTGTGTGTACTCTGTGTATGTGTGTGCCTGAGTGCATAAGTGGGTTTTGTGTGCGTTGTGCGGTGTGTGTGCGTGTGTGTGTGTGTGTGTGTGTGTTCATACATGCAGTATTCATGGGCATGCAGGGTTCATTCTTGGCGTCGGTCATCGGTCATTGACGCAGTTTTAGCAGGCAGGCGGTCATCTGACCGATTGATTTTTCGTCAAAGCAGTCAACAACTTCAAGGATTCTGTCGTCTGCTAGGCCTAATCTTGAGTTCTTCCGCGGCCTCGGACCATAAACAGAAATAAAAAGTTGTATCTGGCGAAACGAACGCCGAAACGAAGAAATGGCGGCATTGCACATTCGGTAAAGCTTTTCCGATCCAACTTTTTTAAGACCAAATAAAGTTCCAGCATGACCTAGTCTTCTAGCTAGTGCTAAACAAGATCGTTCTTCTTAAGATCGTTTCTCGGCCTTTTGACAATTCGTGTTTAAAAAAGCCATGCCTCCCAAAAAGAAGCCTAGCCACGAGTAGGAAAGAGGCAGAAGAATAATCTGTTTGCTAGTTTCGGACTCGCTCAGACATCGTCTGCAACTTGTAGGATCGTTGGAATTAGGTGTGGGCAACTTTTCCACATCAAAACTCTGAGCCCCATTTTCGCTTCGTGCCACAGCGGTCAGTCTGTTTGCTTTGGTTTTCCTGGTTGTCAGTCTTGTTTCTGACCATCCAGGGGTTTCCTTTCTAAAGCAGACACATGTCCGGTCATTCCAAAACGATCTTTGTTTACATCTGAATGCTTGTTCGCAAGAGCGAAGCGCTTCAAGTTTTGGGTCTGATTTCTTCATTGACCAAATCTGAACGGTAAATAGAACATCTTTGCAAGCTCGACAGAGGAAAAAGCAGCAGCATCAAGCCGTTCTTTTAGAATGGCATCATCTCAAAAACATAAGCTACTGCATTAATATGCAAGTGTGTGTGTACGCTTGTGTGTCTGTCTGCCTGTCTCTTTGTCCATATCTCGAACTGTCTGTCTCCCCGCCCACCTCTCTCTCTCTCTCTGTAGTCAGCCTATTCCAGGGGTTATGCACATGTGCCTGTATGTTCAATGTGCATAAACACTATGAATGAGAATGAGATTACATTAAAAAAAACAGGATCATAGGGTTAATTGTGAGCAGGAATATAAGTTTCCTTTGACTTTATTTTTACATTAACCCTTTCGCCGCCAGCAATTTTTTGCCAAAAAATACCATTAAGCTTGCCTGGGTAGAGGAGAAAAAACCCTGCAATATTTGTGAATTCCTCTGTGACATGCATAACATTAGGCCTAGATCCTTACCTCCCAAAATTATGAAAACAGGATCTTTAGATAACAGGCCCTGATTTGATGCCTTTTAGTGACATGGGTGTTAAACCATTGTGGTGCAAAAATGCGACATTGGCGGTGAAAGGGTTAAACTATGAAATGGCAAGGTACATTCTATTTCTATGTGTGTCACTGTGTGTGTGTGTGTGTGTGAGAGAGAGAGAGAGGGGGGGGGGGGGGGAGGAAGACAAATAAAAACAATCTGATTAAAACCATGGGGAAAGGCCACATCTGTTTGCTAACCTTCATGAACATGGTATGTACCGAGGTAAATCTGTGACCTATTGTTTTGGGAAAATGACCTATTGATTTTTCTGCCAACTGGTCAAATGACCTATGATGTCCTGTGGCAAGAATGAACCCTGGACATGTATGCAATATTAACTAGGCCTGTTCCCGCGGCAGGATAAGGGAGAAAACTGTAAAGAAAGATGTTCTTCAGTTTTTCTTTCATCTCGCAACCACTTCTTCTTCTTCATTTTGATAGATCTGACATCCAACTTCAAGTTCAACGTAGTGAAGACTGATGATTAAACTTGAAGAGGTTCTGCGCTTAGGTTTGTTATCTTGGTGAATCATTTTGATGGCTCTGTTGTTCAAAGCAAGCTGAGCATTTAAAATCAGAAGGAAAAAATAATATATATGAGGCAATGTCAAAAGGTGCCATGCCCCACCCCTACCTCACAAAACTGTCCATAACTTAATTTCATGATGCTTATGATCTCAGTGATTAGTCTGTCTGTGTTGTAGAAACATTAACAATGTTTATTAAACAGTAAAAGCTATTGAAGACATCAAATTAAAAAAACTATTAGCGAAAATACCGGCACTAGATGGCCAAAATCGGCGTGCATTTTGACTGTGGTGAACAGTGCACCACTTGGAGGGCTTGTGGTTCCAAATAGATACAAATAGCAAACCCATTTTCAGTTGAATTATGTTCTTCTGTAATCTTTGCAACTATAATAATGTTCAAAATAAAATGTTCATGTGTATCTTTACGGTAATATAACCTCAAAGTCGGTATGTTACTTGCTACACTTGTCGTCACATTGAGAGCTAGCAGATAACTGTTTACCGTGACTAACAAAAATATGGAACGAGTCTAAAACGAAGGTTATAGATCCATTGGAAGTTGCTCTTTTTAACACCTATTAGTACAATAGGTTTTTTTTGGTAATAGTTAGCAAAATTACATCATTTACGGATTGTCGTCACGACGTCACAAGTAACACTTATGAGCTTTCAATGTTTATTACAATTAAAAACTTCAGTCAACAAGAACGGAACCCACAGTTTCTGTAAACCTTCGACTCAGTGTGCATGCTCAATAGCTTTTCCACTCTTTTCAACATCGAAAGAGCGAAGAGAAGGCTCATAAATTTTTGTTGTCACGGAGGAATTTATGTCACAAGTAACATAATCTTGTAGCAAGTAACGCACAAACCATAGTTCATTTTTATATCAATTCGATTGAAGCAATAATTTGGATGGAAATGTTGACAGCTTGGCACAAAACTTCTTTATTTTGATCTACTCTTCTGCTAGTGGGTGCCAAAATTATGTTGTAGGGTAAGAGACCCCCTGTGACGGGAGATCTTGTGGTGTCACATGTCACAAGTAACTCATGAGTTACGATTTTAAGTTGAAATTAGGCACATTACAAGTTTACTTCACAACACTTTGGCTGTTTCAGTAATACTGAAGCAATATTTCTTGAAAAAGTACTTTCTTTTCTGTTGGTTTATGAGACTTAATGACTTCAATCACATGTTACTTGCTACCTGTGACAACACTTCAATTTGTCGTCACATGGATTTGTGTAGCAAGTAACATAAATAAAGTTCTACTCTCTTATTCATTTGGCTTGAATTTTTTTATCATTACTTTACAATATACACATGGAATGTTTCTTTGAAGAAATAAACATTTGTTTGCTGTTTCTGAGATTTTCTTTTATGGTAGGCAATTGTGTGCAAGTGAGGTGACGACGTATGTGTAGGTGATGATACAAAATTAAGCATAACACATGTGTTATTACTAAAGTGTCAAAAACAATTATACCAGATTATTCTAGCAATGTGACCTTATTTATTTCTGCTTTATGAAGATGATCTTTGCTTTGCTCTTCACACAGCATAGTACTTTATGTTGTCACGTGTCACAAGTAACATGCCTCCTGAAGACAATTTAAAATTGTGATAAATCATAATCTAAGCTAATTTATCCATAAATTCACACAAAGTTGTTTTATTGGAGTTGAAAAGAAACAGAAAAGGTCAAAAGAATGGCTGACAATGACATTTTATTTTTCACTTGCTTGGAAAGCACCTTTTGACATTGCCTCATATACCTTTATTAAATACTAGTTATAGATGTAACATTTGTTCATATTAATCATGTACATACATGTTTGTAAATCATTGTTACTAAATGTGAGGGTTCTCTAAAGAGTATTTCTGTTAAGTCCATGGCTTTATGCTTAGAATAGAACCCTAATGAAATAATCAGTTAGCCTTTGCCTACATGAGTACATCCCACAAGATCAGATAAGTGTGGTAGCTACAATCGAATCACAATGGAACTCTTTCATTCTAGACAATGAAAATGAACATGCGACATGAGCATGACATGATGATCTTCTTCTTCTTCTTCGCAGTATGTAGCCACAATCAACACTGTAGTGTCGCTGGGAGTTATCTCCCTTGCATGTTTGAGTCCGTGCACATCGTGTTTGGCGTGTGCAAAACGGGAGGCGAGTTCACTGCATGTTATTGTTAGACCCTTGCGAGAGCAAGTACAGTGAGGTCAGACCGGCTTTGACAGTCCTTGTAGACGGTTCGTTCCCTGACTTCCTCCTGTAATGGACTTGCACCACCGAATGTGACAACTGGCCAGACTAGACTTGACAATAATGACTCTCTACGGACTGTAGTGACTATGACCGACACCAGACAGACAAGTACGCGCCTGGCAGCACCAGTGCGGGCTACGGCGGTGGCTACGGTACTGCCTTGGGGCAACTCCGGCCGGGTACGACTCTGACTGTGTAGAAGACTCTGACTGTATTGACTAGGACTGCTCTGACTAGGACTGACGCCGGACGAGCAACACTGTTGTTCATCCGGTGTCAGTCATCCTGTTGTCAACAGGCCTACGGCTGGGAGAACCCCGAGGCCACCGCCGAATGTGACGCCATACTTCCACCGGCGAGACAGGGTTAGCCAAATGTGTATGAATGGCACTTGTGTGAGCAAACATAGGCAGTGTGGGTTAGGTTAGTTTGTCTTTTGGTATGGGTGTTAAGATTACTAGTTGTAAGGACCTGTTAGAGAGCTGGCTATACTGACAGTGTTGTAGTTGGCTATTTGGTGTGTTTTGCAGCTAGTCAACAGTTTACCAAGTGATGGAGAATCACTTCAACACACTGATTATTATGCCACAGAACCGGCATGATTCATGAGTACACGCTGTATAATTATCCAGTTGGATAGCTCAGCGTTACGAGTCAGATTCAGATACAAAGTTGAGCTGCATAGTTAGTAAATACCAGTAAAACTAAAAGAACTAAAACTTTCCACTTTCATCTCAATTTCTCATTCATTCGTTCAATGTCATGACAAGCAATCTGAATCTTTGATGGGCTTCATTCTCTCTAGTCTAAAGTCTAGGAAATATTGCATCTGTATTGCTAATTTCTATTCAATATACTTAAACACACACACACAAAAGCGTATGATTACGTAGAAGCCACATGCTTCACCGAGAAAATGAAACATCGAACTACACCCTGTGAAGTGATGCGCATTAACCCTCTATTTTGATACAATAATGACTTAAAAACTCTTACCTCGGCATCCTTTCCTTTATTTTTGAATAGATGATTTCTTGATTTTCCAAGTGGATCCGTCGACATGTTGAAAATTTGAGGTCAAACGTAAGATTACGTGTCTTTTCTTTTTGTCTCAATGCGGTTTCACCTCAGTCAATATGCCGGACATTTACTGTTCACGACGTCTGCCAATGACACAAACGAGCAATGTGATTGGTCCATAGTTGTCTACATTCTCAGTCATGTAAACTAATACATATAGACATTAGACTTTTAAATAGATATCAAAAATACAATTAAATATTGTGAAAAGGTGCGTAGATTTCTATCTAATCCTTTTTTCAACAATAATCACACAGTGAGTTTATAAAAAAAGGTATTTATCATCATGTAGAGTCTATTTCCATTATCCAATCAGAGCATACTTCTCTTTCTGACGTAACATCATGCAGAAGTAGTCTGATTATTTTCGAAATTGATTTAGTTTACCAGGTGTTTTTAAATTTCAACGTATACGTAAAATTTACTAACACAAAAATTATTGATATAGTCTAGTAAAGAACCGTAAGAAAGCTCTGTTTTATGAACATGACTAATAATTATGCATGCAAATAGACTACTAGCTCTGTCAGGCATGTTGCGCATGCGCATATGGCCCGCATAGTTACTAGTGTAGAGGTCACACACCTGAAATATAATTTAGATACTCCTACATGTAGATCTGAAAGATGTAATAAAAAAAACACCCGTGTAACCATGTCAAGTGGATATTCACATTGATTCTGTTCCTGTCAATCATTGGGGGCAGCAATGGATTTGAGAATGTTATATTTGAAATATATTATACTAATGCAAATATTTTCTCTCAATGTTTAATTCCAGTTTGTGTGTGAATATTACTTCTAATGCAATAGAGGGAGAGAAAAAAGTCCACGATCCAATGACCACCCATTTGTTCCTGCTGTTTTCTTGTACAGAATGTGTGCAGCATAATTATGCAATCAAGGGTGTGTTTTCCTTCCAGAGAGCAATAACCCTGTCTGTTTCTATTGCTCTAGGTACATACTTAAAAAAGGTGAAATTCTAGTTATCAAACTCAGTCCCACACCCTTTCAATATTTGAGTATGCCCTGTCAAGAATCATCCCTTCAATTCAAGTGTTTTTCCTCTTCCACCCTTTGAATTTCGGTTTCAAGTTTGCCCGACCACATTTTCAATTTTGATTGTGTGTCCTTCCTTCCTTTCTATTTTAAGTGTTTGCCCATCCACTGTTTTAATTTCAAGTGTTTGCTCTTCCACTGTTTCAATTTCAAGTGTTTGCCCATCCACCCCTTCAATTTCAGATGTGTGTCTTTCCATCCGGCTTTTAATTTCAAGTGTTTGCCCTTCCACCATTTCAATTTCAAGTGTTTGCTCTTCCATTCTTTCAGTTTCAAGTGTGTGTCCTTCCATCCTTTCGAGTTCAAGTGTGTGTCCTTCCACCCATTCAATTTCATGTGTGTGTCCTTCACCCATTCAATTTCAAGTGTGTGTCTTTCACCCATTCAAATTCAAGTGTGTGTTCTTCCACCCATTCAATTTCAAGTGTGTGTCCTTCTACTCATTAGTTATACAGGGAGTCTTTAGCCATGACAAGTTCCTAGCATAACATAATCAATCTCCCAAACGGTCACACATGTAATGTTCTCATCCCTAGCTGATATATTGCATTTGTACCACAGTGTTCAAGTGCTTCCGCTGTTCGGATGAACCCTGGAGTCTTTTAGCCAGGGTACGACAACAACAAGTGCATCCTTTGAGTTTTAAGTATTTGCCATAGCATTCTGTCCTTTTAATTTTAAACGCTTACCCTCCCACCTTGTCAATTTTGAGTTTTTTCGAATCCTTCTCAAGCCCCTGATCAGCTGTAGGCCAATAATGACACCTGAGCTCACAACCCATATCTCCCACTTTACACCATATCCAAAATAATCAATTGAAATCAAATAAATCTGATTATTTTGTACTGGATAAATAAAAGAGAAACAAGAAATGCATTGTGACACTGCAATTTCCACCAGATGCAGCGCCTTCTACGATGCTATCTGTCCTCAAGTCCCTTTGGCCGAGAGAGTGGAGATGTACCCTGGGCAAGGTTTCTCCACTATGAACACATTTTAGCCCAGCTCGCCAGAATAGCAGCTGCCCCATCTGCTCTCTGGGTGTCATAGTTGGAAACAATGTGATGTCAGCTCAGTTTACCAGTAGTCAATTTCATTATGATTCATGTCAGATCAATGTGGACCGACTTTTATTGGCGCAAAGTTGATAATGCAAAGGGCTGTGTGTGTGTGTGTGTGAGTGAGATCAATTGTTTACTAAAATCATAGAACATTTATTTCAACAGTTCAACAAAACAAGTGTGTAAGTTCATAGAAAGTTTATTTCAACTTTCAAAACTTTGATACTCTGGACAAAGCAAACAGTTCAATATTCATGTTTTAAATTCCAAACTTTCACACCCTCACAGTCACTCTTTTTTATATAAAAACACAATGCTTTCTTTAACACATACCAGGGGCATGTAAAGCAAAGTCATTGGCACACATTTTCAAAAACGCAAAAAGAAACTCATCCAATCCTTCAAAACTATAAAAAGCCAGAACATTTCCCACATGATAATGTTGATAACATAACTGAAATCTGTATCCATCTCTTGCACATGCAACTCCTGCACATAAGAAGCGACACAACTCAGCCCCAAATTTTAACATATTTTTCATTTTCTTAGTTATACTCAAGTTTCCTTATGTTAATTTTTTTTAAATAAGTCTGAAATTCTTATGTCTGTGGGCATGTCCTTTCTTTTCTTATAATGAAAATTTTTCAAATGACATGATTAAGCATAAAACAGTGCATTGTGTGCTCATTCGTAATCAAATGAACATTCAGTTATTCACACCATGTCAAGAGAAGTGTGAAAACAAAACAATGGCAAAAATAAATGGGGACAAAAAAGAGAAAGCCATACATTCATTTCTGCCAAAATCACACTTTGTTTCTTGATTTCTTTGTCTTCCCTGGTTTCACAGAAATTAGGAAGTGTGGATTCCTTAACAATCCACACAATGTATTTAAAAACTTTTCATAAACTTAGCAGCAGTTGTTGTTTTTTATTCATACAATAAAAGGCAGATTGATAAAATAAAAATGTTCTAAACAGTACCAGACCTGTTTACCCCTATTCTGCAAAGTTGTAATTTCTGAAACAAAAAAAACGTAATTTTGAAGACACAGAACACATGTTCGTCACCTAGAATTTTGAATTTCTGTGCCACTTTTTTTCTTTTAATTTTTGACCAGAAGATACAGAAGCTTCGGAATGCACTCGCTTGGACGCCATTTTGAAACAGAAAAGGAAATTGCGCGAAATGACTTTTCACCGCATCGTTTCAAAAGCTTCGCTTACCGACGCAACTGTAATGGGGTGTTTATTTACTTAGGAAACAAAAATCCAGTGTGTGTTTTTTGTAGCCGTAATTTGACTTTCCCCCTGTAAAAATTACGGCAAAATCAGGATGGTAAACAGGTCTGCAGTACCCATTATCTGTATGTGATCAATCCCTTGGGCAAAGGTCAAACCATCCAGAACCTTTCATCAAAAGGAGTTCATAACTTTTTAAAGAAAGACTCAGACTAGCAGAGAAACTTGACAAATCAACAACAAGCCTATTGCAATGTACTGTAGCACAGGCAAGAAAAGAAACCCATTTTAATGTCACAAATAGTTAAGGCGCATGCATGGGCGCACAAACATACACACACCAAACACATACACACACACACACACACACTATATTTATATAAAATAGCTAAGACATTAACATCAATGCATATGTTTCTGTTTTAGACATACATTAATTTGCTGCCTATTATAGAGGGTCAAACATTATGTACAGCTACCCAATATTTCAATAAAAACATGCAGACAGACAGAAACAAACCAAAAACAGAATTCCAGATTGACAAGCTAAACATCATTTCCTGGTGTGCGCAACAAACTCACAAAGCCAGGAAAAAGTAAGAATTAGAGAACTGTAGAGAAAAGGTAATAGTGGGGGTATCTGAAACTATACAAGAGAGAATTACCACTATGAGCTGGATCACAACTTGAAACAAGTCAACATGCAAAACTTCCCCCGCCGAAAGTCTTTTATCATAAATTTTGGATTTGGGGGTGAAAGGCATTGTTTTCCAGAGATATTTATTCTGCCAATGTTAACTTTGATCAGTAGCTTAAGCAGGAGTGACTGAAACAGGTTTTTGTTTGCAATTTCACACACAGAATCATACAGGCTTTCATTTCTATTCTAAAAGAACATTTGTTGTTTTTTGTTTGTGTGGGTTTTTTTAATTTAAAAAACTGGAAGTACACACACACACACACACACACAAGCCCACCATTATGAACTGTTGCCATCAGGACACAGGTACCAAACTCTCAAGCTGAAATCACGGGCATAAAAAAGCTATCATACCATGTTCCATCCATCTCTTAAATTCATGAGTCATTCTACTTTTGTTTTTTTAACTGACACTCTTTTACCTGCAAGAAGTTCAGTTTCAATGTGTACATTTTTAATTATGTAATGAAATTAACGAAATCATTTTGGTTTCTATAATTAAGTTTCAATCGTTTTAAAGTGTTTTAGTACTGTTGTATTCCCGTTATGGTTTTGCACCTAAAATGAATTGATTTTTTCTGAGATAATAAAGTACACTTGACTTGACTTGACTCACACACATGTACACATATACACACACTCAGTCAGATAGTAAAACACTGTCAAAGAGTCATGTATGATGAGCTATATCAATCTCCACTTTAACGTTTTAAGCCCCTTATAGCCTGATTCCGCCCATGACATCCATTACTTTCTCCTACCAAGCCGTCTAAAACCGCCCCCGTACACCCACTTCGTTATGTATTTTGGAGTTAAAATTGCAATATCAAAAATATCACATAACAAAAAAAACATTGCAAGTTAAACATTCTTCATTTATACACAAACCCTGAACATTTGAAGTCAATCCATCAAGTAGTTATTTTTTAATATATTTTTAAGCAAAGTACCCCATTTCGGGCCCAGTTTACCAACATTAATTTGGTGGTTACAGGGAGTAGAGTCATCATTTTAATCGGGGTTACAAGTGTTAAACACCCTTACATTTTACCACTCAAAGAAACAAGCAAGCGCAGTGAAGTAGTCAAGCACTTTGTACCCTCACACAAAGGGGTAAAGAGAGGAGTGAAGGTTTGCTGTTGTCAAACACTGCCTTTTCAATTTCTGAACACATGATTTGAAAATGTACCACACCACATAGAATATAAGATGCACATTTCACACTCACATTGACTAATATGCACGCACACACACACAGAGTCAATTACTCTTTTACAAATGCACAGCTTTTGGGGAGGTGAATTGTCTCAGACACATGAACATTTGAAGTCAATCCATCAAGTAGTTATTTTTTAATATATTTTTAAGCAAAGTACCCCATTTCGGGCCCAGTTTACCAACATTAATTTGCGTGTGTGCAGAACTTCTGCCTGTCAGTATATGTCAATTACTCTTTACGAAAGCACAGCTGAGGGGGTGAAATTTTTTGGGTGCGAATTGTCTCGGGAGTGGTCTCTGGGTTATGACAATGTAAGTCAATAGAAGGGAAAAAAATACAGGAGAGCACTTCGTAAAAATCAGAGTTGTTTTCCTCCATTACTCGATCAAACACCATAGCAACAATGCAACAATGGTGTCGAAGCTTGAAACCACAGGATGCGAGTCAGCGACTTGCAAACATTTTCTGAGAAAAATGAGGGGTGGCCAGTGGCCACAAACTGATAAAACTTGCAAAATGTGACGAAAAAATATCAATGACATTAAATTTTTAAAATGATGCGCGATGTTCTAAGTGCAGTGTATGTCTGCTCAAACACACGAGTCGATAGGCTACGAGAGCTGATGGTAGAGTGACTTCCCCTGTTTGACCGATTGAATTAGGCAAGATCACTCCCACACACCATGAAATTACTCCCCTTAATTATTTCCGAACAATTCCTATTACTTTTTTTACTAATGTACAGCTGAGGGTTGAGATTTTTTGGGTGTGAATTGTCTTGGGGTGTGGTCTCTGGGTCACGACTTCTCTTCCTTCTTGATGGAGAAGGAGATGGGTGCTGTCTGGTTGGGGAAAATGCTCTTGACGCCTATCTCATGGGAGGTGGAGACAACCACGGGGGTGAGGGAGGAGGTGGTGGTCACCACCATGGGCGTGCTCACTTCTTGCTTGATGGCGCCCCCCTGGATCACCACAATTTTCTGGCTGCCACTAGCCTGCACACACACAAAGAACACATTTACTTATACATAGAGGCATGCATGCTTGCATAGGCGCACAAACATACACACACCAAACACACACACACACACACACACTCTCTCTCTCTCTCACACACACACACACACTCTCTCTCTCTCTCTCACACACACACACACACACACACCACACACACACACACAGAGAGAAGAATTCACACACACACACACACACAGGCATACACATGTATGGATGAGTGTGAAAATATTCCTTACACCACCACCATTATCATGCTCCCCCTCCTGTACAACATCATTATCATAATCATCATCATTGTCACCACCACCACCATTTTCATTATCATAACCAGCACAACCATGATCATCAATACCACCACCATCACAATTGCCACCATCACCATCATCATATTCATAACCACAATCACCACTACCACCATCAGGCTACCAGCAAAGGCATAACCACCATCAACATCATCACCAACACAACCACCATCATTATGGCAAACAGCTTTTCATCATTCTGTTCCTTTTGTTTTGTTCAAATTTGTTTGTTTTTTTAGTTCCGTTGCCCTTATTGTATCATGAGACCACAAACAACACAATGTAATTTCTCTTGTGGAGATAATAAAGTAACTTTGACTTTGACTCGAATGATTATCACCATATCATCACCATCACCACGCGGTCGCTATGACGCCATCTTGAAACAGAATGACGGAACCGGAATGACTTTTCACATCATTCTTTCAAAAGCATCGCTTGCCGACGCAACTGTAGTGGTGTGGGGGTTTTTCATGTTTGTTTTTTTCCACTGTAATTATCGTAATTTGACTTGTTTCGCACAAATTACGGCAAAATTGTGAAGGTAAACAGGTCTGTAATCACCACCATCACCATCATTACCTGCACACTTCCAGAAGACACTACGCCTGCTGCGTTCCCAGACGCCGCCGACACCAGTTTGACAATGGTGGGGGTGGCGGTAGCAGACGAGGTACTACTGATCGTCCCCCCTGAAACCACAGAGCCCCCTAGCTCGGACATGGGGCACGAGGTCTGCGAAGTGACCAGCACGATCTTCTGGGGGGTGTTTGCGCTGGAGAGGGTGCGGGGGGCTCCCCCGCTGCTGCTGGAGAAGAAGGAGGTGGAGGGGGTGAGGGGGGTGCCTGTGCCGCCCCCTGGCTGTTGTAGGACAAACTGCTGGGACAGACGACTCTGCATATCAACAGAATATAAAAGAAGAGAGTGCGGAGGATTGAACATTTGATTCAGGTACTCAGTACCACATGTCTGACAAATTCATGCATACTTACATACACATACACACTCGGTCTTTCACTCACTAACTCTCACACACACACACACACAGACACATGCACACATACATACATACACATGCAAGCACAAACACACACACAAATGCATGCATGCACCCATGCACACACACACACACACACACACGCGCACATGCACACGCACACGCACACACACACACTCACACACACACTCACACACACACACACACACACACACATTGGAAAGAACTCTCTGGAATGTAGATATCATCCGAGGTTTCTCTGTGAATATTCTTTTCTAAAAAGTGTTTTAAAAAGTAAAAGTCAACCTTACCCAGAGTAGAAAACATGGGCATAAGTGGTCAACATAGACTAAGGAACTGCATTTTCCAATTAATATTCAAAAGTACAACTTAACAGAAATATTACATGAAATCCGAACACTTTGCAAAATGTTACTAAAACTTGTTCATAATTTGCTAAGTGATCACCATTTATAAAAAAAACATTTCACATAACTTAGAAAACAACAATATAACCCCTTACAGTTTTACTCAAAAAATTAAATGGACTGTGTCTAGGCGGATAACCTAAACTTTGACAAAAATATATTCAAACTGGTTCATAGCTTTTGGGGTGAAGTGGCTAACACTAGTAAAAAAAAAAAAATGCACAAACACATACCGGTAACTTTTGCAGGGAATGCAAAAGGGACTTCTGTAAAAACAACAACAAGAACAATAACAACAACAACACACATTGGCTACCTTGGATTTACCACACACAGTATAAAAAAAAGAAAACAAGAAAAGGGAAATGATTTAAAACAGCATGTTATTCGAATGAAAAGCAAGAAAAGTGTCAAGAATGTTTCAACTATTTTTCTTTGTTTTCTTTTTTTTCAGACTCAAGATTTAGCTATAAATATAGTGGTTTATATTGTCAGATTTCAAACTTATTCCTGTCTCCTTATGTTGGTTTTCTCCTCTTTTTTTCTGTTCTGAATGACCAAACTGGAAGGTAAGTATCAATGTTTCCACGCGATTGACAGATGAAGATATGATTGAATGGAACAGCACAATTTCCCAGACATTGAAACCAAAAGCTGTGATAAACATTAGAATGAAATATAATACAATTCTGAAAAACAGGGGTACAAGAGCCGCCAAGATACCAGAGGGTAGAGGGGCACATACCAGCATACATAATAGTTCCTAAAACTAAACAACAATTGGATATAATTATGGATGAAGTCTTAAAATGCTGCTGGAAGCAAGGGGGAAAAGGACCAGGCACCAGAATCAAATCTTCTGTTGTTAGTTCCACCCCCCCCCCCCCCTTCCATTAGTTTTCCCCGATCCCCCCCTCCCACTCCCTGAAGTAAAAAAAACTTCTGACAATCCTGACACCAGGCTTGATTAACCCTTTCGCCGCCAGCCATTTTTTTAGCCAACATGTTCAATTGGTTTAAACAAATCTTTATTCATTTGGAAACGATCAAACAGAAAGACAATTAGAGCAACAACAAGCTCGAAGCTTATACTGTGCTCCTTAAATTAACGTCATAATTGCACAATTGATTGAACAGATGGAGACTGCGTTTAAACCAAGTAATATAAACAACTGTGAAGACAAAAGAAGAGTTTAAGTGTGAACAAAATAGAAGTAATAATAATAATAAGACACACACACACACACACACACACACACACACATTGGAAAGAACTCTTTGGAATGTAGATATCATCCGAGTTTCTCTGTGAATATTCTTTTCTAAAAAGTGTTTTAAAACGTAAAAGTCAACCTTACCCAGAGTAGAAAACATGGGCATAAGTGGTCAACATAGACTAAGGAACTGCATTTTCCAATTAATATTCAAAAGTACAACTAACAGAAATATTACATGAAACCCGAACACTTTGCAAAATGTTACTAAAACTTGTTCATAACTTGCTGAGTGATCATTTATAAAAAAAACATTTCACATAACTTAGAAAACAACAATATAACCCCTTACAGTTTTACTCAAAAAATTAAATGGACTGTGTCTAGGCGGATAACCTAAACTTTGACCAAAATATATTCAAACTGGTTCATAGCTTTTGGGGTGAAGTGGCTAACACTAGTAAAAAAAAAATGCACAAACACATACCGGTAACTTTTGCAGGGAATGCAAAAGGGACTTCTGTAAAAACAACAACAAGAACAATAACAATAACAACAACAACACACATTGGCTACCTTGGATTTACCACACACAGTATAAAAAAAAGAAAACAAGAAAAGGGAAATGATTTCAAACAGCATGTTATTCGAATGAAAAGCAAGAAAAGTGTCAAGAATGTTTCAACTATTTTTCTTTGTTTTCTTTTTTTTCAGACTCAAGATTTAGCTATAAATATAGTGGTTTATATTGTCAGATTTCAAACTTATTCCTGTCTCCTTATGTT
The DNA here is from genome assembly GCA_017654935.2 of Phymorhynchus buccinoides. Classification (NCBI taxonomy): domain Eukaryota; kingdom Metazoa; phylum Mollusca; class Gastropoda; order Neogastropoda; family Raphitomidae; genus Phymorhynchus; species Phymorhynchus buccinoides. The sequence continues at coordinate 62,728 of JAGGCT020002026.1, forward strand.
GGTTTTCTCCTCTTTTTTTCTGTTCTGAATGACCAAACTGGAAGGTAAGTATCAATGTTTCCACGCGATTGACAGATGACATGATTGACATGACTGAATGGAACAGCACAATTTCCCAGACATTGAAACCAAAAGCTGTGATCAAACATTAGAATGAAATATAATACAATTCTGAAAAGCAGGGGTACAAGAGCCGCCAAGATACCAGAGGGTAGAGGGGCACATACCAGCATACATAATAGTTCCGAAAACTAAACAACAATTGGATATAATTATGGATGAAGTCTTAAAATGCTGCTGGAAGCAAGGGGGAAAAGGACCAGGCACCAGAATCAAATCTTCTGTTGTTAGTCCCCCCCCCCCCCCCTTCCATTAGTTTTCCCCGATCCCCCCTCCCACTCCCTGAAGTAAAAAAAAACTTCTGACAATCCTGACACCAAGCTTGATTAACCCTTTCGCCGCCAGCCATTTTTTAGCCAAAATGTTCAATTGGTTTAAACAAATCTTTATTCATTTGGAAACGATCAAACAGAAAGACAATTAGAGCAACAACAAGCTCGAAGCTTATACTGTGCTCCTTAAATTAACGTCATAATTGCACAATTGATTGAACAGATGGAGACTGCATTTAAACCAAGTAATATAAACAACTGTGAAGACAAAAGAAGAGTTTCAGTGTGAACAAAATAGAAGTAATAATAATAATAATAATAAATATCAATCAATAAATTTACAAATTTGTAAATTTGGGACAGACCAAGGGGAAACAAAACAATAAATGATCCATAGCACAACATGAAATGTGAATCAGCCAGTAAAGCATTGGAGAAGCACACACAATTCATACACGTTTCGATCATACAGACAATATTGCTTTCAAAACTTCAATACTACTACTAATAATAAATAAATAGATAAATAAATAAATACAAACATGACTTAAAATCTGTTGGTTTCGGAAATATATTCATGAACAGTTTCAAATATCAAAATGTTTGTATTGATGTGTAGTGCAGGGTTACCCTTCAGAAGTGTTTCAACAATACAATATTCTATTGGAAGTGTTGAAATTGTACGAGCACGGGCTCCATTAAAAAGAATACAATGTAACTAGTAATGCCGTCTCCGGCAGAGCATTTTCAATTAAACTTACATGGATCAGAGAAAAGATTTTGTCAGCAATATTGAAGATTCCTCTGTGATATGTTTAAAATAAGGCCTATCCTTACCTCTTAAAATCAAGAACACAAGATCGTTGGATAACAGACCCAGATATCAAGGCTTTTTATGAAATGGGTATAAATCATTATTGTGCAAAAATGCAACATTGGCAGTGAAAGGGTTACGGACAGATGACTAGCTATTATTTGCACATTAAATATGTTAAAGGCAGCAATTCTCCTGAGCACTCAATCATCATCAGGGGAAGCTACTCTTGCAAGTATACAAATAAAATGTTTCCGTAGTTTGATAAAGTTTCATATTTTGTACATTTGACATGTTAGGGTTAGGGTACGTACACTACATGCGGAGATTCCGTGCGGAAACCTGTGCGCAATCCGTAAATAAGTATTTTTTTAAAGGAGAAAAGATTTGCGCACATGTCCGTATTTCTCCTAATCCGTACATTTTTTACCCTTCTTTCTTTTACTTATTTACGGATTGCGCATGGCATTTCCGCATGAACTGTGTATGAGGCCTAATGGTTAGGGTAAGGGTCAGACTTTACATTAGACTCCGTTTGACAGGTAAATAGGCACACTTCACTCAACACCTTCTCATTGGTCAGGAGAATTGCTGCCTTTTTCACACTCTGTTAGCCTGACTCACCGTCTGATGGATCTGCAGAGTGGGGCGGGTGGTGGTGGGGGTGGCAGGAGGGATGAGGGCAGTGTTCTGCCTCTCCTTCTGGATGCAGGTGAACAGCAAGGGGCCCAGGTAGCCGTAGGTGTTGGTGTAATCCTCCAGGGTCTCTGGTACACCCGAGTTCTTCAACTCCTTAGGCAGGTATTTCTGTATAAATAATTATTACAAACTACCATTTCCCATCCTGAGAAGACAGTAACTGCTGACCATAAGAAAAGTAAAATAATAACTACCATTCCCCCTTTTGCTTTGTTTCAGAGTAAATTTGAATAAAATAAAAACGGGGGGGGGGGGGGGGGGGGGGGAAAGGATCCAACTCCAAGTAAATAATGTCAAGTTCAAACAATTATTATTCTGCTAAGCATAAAAAGTACCTGAATTGATGAAAGTTTAACCCATTCACTGCCATATGAAAACAGAGAAATTATCGATTTTTGTTATTATAGAATCTAAAAGAGACCTGTTAGAATCAGTCTGAGAAAAACGTCCAGAGATATATCTTTCCAGACTTATTCAAACAAAAAACCATCATCAGGGCTATGACATCAAAAACTATGACATCATCAATGACATCACACACCCCTTAGTAGACAGGGGACTGGGCAGGGAAGTGGTTAATTCAATGACAAAATTGTGCACAGCAGTATTACTGTTAATAGAAAACCATGGCATTGGTACTGCTGTCCATCGCTAATGGTCGAAATACACATCGTTTTTTACTCTTTCTTCATGGCAGCAGAGTATTATGCTAGTGATGATATTACTAACATAATACTGTGTATTATTTTCCATTGCTGTAGAAAATCAATTACCATAGAGCTCTCACTCTCACTTTTACTACACAGGCCCAAAATTAAGCCTAATGTCAATCAACATAAAAACTATTTGAGTAAAGGATGAGAAATTCAATTTTTAAAAAAAGAAACGTGCTGATGGGACCCAGAGATGCACCAGCCATACCTGCCCTATCAACCCGAGAGCGGCCGTGTTGATTGATTTATAATCTAACAGAAGTCAAGAAGGCAGGCTTACGGTGAGCTGCTTCTTGATGTGTTCGCAGGCGTTCTTGTCAATGGCGTTGGTGATGAGGCCCTCAGTGGCCGCCCTCATGTCCTCCCCGAGAGACTTCAGGTGGGGCAGCATGCACGTCTTGATCACCTGACACAGCACAACAAAAACACTGTAACATACATGGATGCTTACATGCCAAGGGTAACATGTCAAAACCGCCTATCGGTCCTCCAGACATCATTTCAGCACCAGACCTGTTTACCCCCTACACAAGTCTTGAGTAGTCTGGACAGCTGAAATGAGTAGTTTTGGTGCCAAATGTGTAGTTTTATTCATTAAACCATCAAACAATTGATTTATGAAGGTATTTCAGTTTGCTTTTTCCACAATTTATACAAATGCAAGTGTTTGAAAAATACAGTAGACACACAAAGATCTTGTTTGACAAATTAAAAAAAAAAAAGGAAATTCCTTTTCTGGTAAAAAACAGAAAATCCTTGTATACCAGGAAAAGTTGCACCCATGTGTATACTATTACTATCACAATGACTTCTTCTTCTTGCACACAGTTTGATTATTATGACGCTTACGACATACTTCAGGCCCCAGTTCCCCCAGTGCCCCATACTGTGTGGCCATGGCCCTTTTCCCCATGGTCATTGCATGCACCAGCATCTTGGTACAATTACTATTATTATTGTATATTATTACTATTACTATTGTATATTATTACTATCACAATGACTTACTTCAGGCCCCAGTTCCCCCAGGCCAGCCAGTGCCCCATACTGTGTGGCCATGGCCCTTTTCTCCACGGTCATTGCATGCACCAGCATCTTGGTCACCCGCGATTGGATGTTGTTGCTATTGGTGCTGAAGTTCCTGTATATGTGGGGTTCAAACAAAACTTTGTGGAGAAGTTTTAATGGAAGGGTTTCAACGAAAAAGACTACTTCAGAAAATGCTATGGCTTCACTTGGTCTTGTTTCTCAAGGACTCATTCAATAATGATTCATTTGGAAAGCCATAACAATAAGAATGAAACAAGGAAACCACACACACACGCACACATACAAACTGACTTATTAGCTGATAGTGGCCACAAGAATGGGGCACAACTAAAGTACTTGCAAAAAAGGATCACAAAAATGGGGACATGGCCACAAAAATTACTTGCAAATAGTTGCCCAAAATAAGGGCTACAGCAAAGAAATCCTTAAACAAACTTACTTTGCCAACAGTGGCCACAAGAATGGAACATGGCACACACACAAAATAACAAAAACAAACTTACTTCAAAAATAGAGGCTTCAATAAACAGGATATGGCAAAAAGCACTTGCTTACAGATGCAGAGCACAAGAAATGAACACAAACAAAAAAACTAACAAACAAACTTACTTGCAGATCGTGGCAACAAGGCGTGCGGCAAAGTCCCTGAGTGCCCAGTGGTTGTCAGACTCGGGACGCAAACACAGCTGACGGCTGATCACGCAGGTCATTACTGCCGGCAACAATTTGTGCAGCTGGCAGGAGAAAAAATAAATAAATAAAGGGAAAATAACAACTGGGTTTCTAATAATAATAAAAATGAGGAACATTTATATAGCGCCCATCCTACTAAGTAGGCTACAGGGCGCTTTACACAGAACTGAAATGGAATAAAAACATGAAACCAAAATCCAATAACATGAGCAGATAAAACACTACACATGCACAATAAAAATGCACATAACGATCAGCAACAACAACTGTTGTGACTACTACTACCACTACTACTTATAATAGGCCTAATACAAGTATGAATTGTCACACAATTCGCAAAGTCTAAACCAGGGAGTTAGGGGCCATAGATCAAAGTAAAGGTAAATGAAGAGCAGAGTACCAGTCGGGGTTCGTCCCCGGTGAGAGCTACACTAGCCGGATTGGTCTTGCCTGGATACAGCGAAATAAAGGTCTATGGTCCACACTTTGCTGTTGTTGTTTTTTGGGGGAAGGGAGGGGGGTGCAAGGCAATGTCATTAACACCAGGACAGCATATTGTACTTCGCAGTAAGCTCTTAAGCTCTCCAGTTCCGTTGAGTGTGTATAGCCTACATAGGCTCCTTCAACGTACAAGACCTGAACCAGAACGAGAGGTTGCCGGTAATAAGGTCCTAGCAATGGACTCACATATTTCTCCAGGTAGAGAAAATAACAACAAAGTCATACTCCTCTCGTGCTGTGTGGTTGCCGGTAATAAGGTCCTAACAATGGACTCACATATTTCTCCAGGTAGAGAAAATAACAACAAAGTCATACTCCTCTGGTGCTGTGTGGTTGCCGGTAATAAGGTCCTAACAATGGACTCACATATTTCTCCAGGTAGAGTGTGGAGTTGTCCAGGATGGACTTGACCATCCTCATGAGGTAGATGAGCAGCGCCAGGTTGTTCTGCACCACGTTGATCTTCACCCCCTCGTACACAAACTCGATGAAGCGCGGCAGCATCTGGTGCAGGCCCGGGTCCTGGGCCAGGCTGTTGAGCGCCTCCTGAACATCAACATCACCAGGACACACAGTCAACACACCAAGATCTTCATCATAACCCACTGAACATCACTAGGACACACAGTCAACGCACAAAGATCGTCATCACAACCCACTGAACATCAACATCACCAGGACACACAGTCAACGCACAAAGATCTTCATCACAGCCCACTGAACATCAACATCACCAGGACACAGTCAACGCACAAAGATCTTCATCACAGCCCACTGAACATCAACATCACCAGGACACAGTCAACGCACAAAGATCTTCATCACAGCCCACTGAACATCAACATCACCAGGACACTTAGTCAATGCACAAAGATCTTCATCACAACCCACTGAACATCAACATCACCAGGACACAGTCAACACACATCTTCATCACAACCCACTGAACATCAACATCACCAGGACACACAGTCAACGCACAAAGTTCTTCATCACAACCCACTGAACATCACCAGGACACTTAGTCAATGCACAAAGATCTTCATCACAGCCCACTGAACATCAACATCACCAGGACACACAGTCAATGGCATCACCAGGACACTTAGTCAATGCACAAAGATCTTCATCATAACCCCAGTCAAGCGCACAAATTATCACCATCAGTCATGTGCATAGAAAAACACCCAGAAAAAAACATTTAATTTTACGTTTTTATTATACGTCGGGGCTTTCCTGGTATTGCAGTACCTCCAGAATTCTATTTCTAGTTACAAATGTCCCACATGTACCTGTTCCAGGCCGGAGGACGTTAAACAAACTTTCATCATCATCACCAGAAAAAGTCTCCAAGCTATGCAATCAAGTACCGGTACAAAGAAAAATACTTAGATATCACCATCACCAACTCACAGTCAAATTCTTTCATGGCATAGAGAAACAACTTAGATATATCATAATCATCAAGTGAATCATGGGTGCAACTACACAAAATGAAAAAACCCTGAAAGGCCGGGGTCCAGGGGTATGTCCCCTGAAGTTGAAGAAAAAATTGATTTAGGAAGGTATTTTAGTTTGCTTTTTCCACAATTCATACAAATGCTTATTTTAAAGTGTTTGAAAAATATACTAGACACACAAAGATCTTGTTAGACAAATTTTTAAAAAAAAAGGAAATTCCTTTTCTGGTAAAATTCAAAAACAGGAAATCCTTGTATAGCAGGAAAAGTTGCACCCATGAGTGCTGCATTCAAATACCTTCTGTGGCACAGACAAACAACTTATAATAATATCACCATCACCAAGCCACATAATCAAGTGCTTCATGGCATAGGCAAAACAACTTTAAATATCACCACCACCACACAATCAAAAGCCACATTCAAATATACTGTCCATTCGAAAGAGGAAATAAATCACCTTTGTTTCTTAGTTTATTATTTTAGTTAAAAACAGTAGCTTATCGAAGCTGACTCACCGAACGTTTATTTTCCTCAGGCCCAACACAAGCTTCTGTGGCCTCTTTGTAAAAGAACTGCTGCTCCTGGGGAAGAGAAAGGCAAACATACAGTATTTTTCTGACTATATATTATAACAATATAAGGCGCACCCCCAAAATTTTACACAAAATTCAGATATTGTTATCACATTTTCTTACTATATTGTTAGTCATATTATAAGACGTAGGGGTCTCAGTCTGGGAACAAAGTATCGCCTTATAGTCCGTAAAATATGGCATCAAAAGAAATAACAAGAAGTGTGTCATCAACACTAACACACGCATTGATAATAGAATTAGAAAACAGAATATTCTGCACAATAAACTCATGGATGACAGAAAACCACACAATTTTCTCTATTTTTTTTCACCATACATTAACCTTCTAGCAATAAGATTTTAACTCTCTTTT
>JAGGCT020002026.1:72500-75000 GCA_017654935.2 Phymorhynchus buccinoides
CTAGCAGTAGTAAATTAGGGCTAAAAGTGGGCCTCGCTGCCCTTTTACGCCCTTTCTCGTTTGTGACTTTGATGTTTTTCAAGGTGGCTTGCTTTCTACAGCTAAACTATAAAATTTAACCAAAATATGGAATGGACTTTTTCTTCTTCTTTTTTTTATTCATCGAAAGTATTACTATTATAAAAAAAATTGACATTTATGTTAGGTGCAGCCTTAATCAGTTAATGTTAGTTGACAAATCATTCCAGTCTTGGACAACTCGGTTAGAAAAGTCAAACTTGCTGATCGTCATAAAAATAACCTCTGTACTATTCCGTGTCATAGCTAAGAGTAAGACCAGGATTTTTTGGCTTCACTTCATTTCTTTTCAGACAGACAAAAAGTGGGTTCAGTAAAAAGTTGCACAGTTAAATATTCTGTACTAGAACTTAGGAGCGGTGGACATTTTGGATAGTGTAATGCTGGCGGTGCAAGCTAATAATTCAAGTTTTCTTTCTGGGTGTCTTTTTTAGGCACAAGCAAAAAGACTTAGATTAGAATGAAGAGCTTAAAAGATGGCAATGTCATAAAACATACAACACACAAACAGAGAAACAAACACTTTTACTCAATAGAGCATTTGCCACGCGCCGGTGACCTTGAATTTCACTCAGTTGAATTTAGAGAGTTGAATTAGAGAGGTCAACGCAACTCGGGCAGAACGAGCTCGGGCAAATTAGTAGTCTAGTATAGTGAACGAACACTCGTGGCAAACGCCCTATTGCACTCCTTTTATGAAAAACCTGCAAGCAAAGACGGAGGTACCATGTTTGATTAGATGAAGCTCGCTTAGGTTCTGATGCTGCAATAGCTGGGTTACTGCACTTATGGGTCTCTCTCTTTCACACAAAGCAACATATGCCCATTTCATACAAAAAGAAATAGAAAAGTAGGTCAAAGTAAAAAGAAAATAATATAAAAGGGGGAAAAAAAGATTCATGAAGAAGAAAAAAACGGAAAAAAAACTGCATGCAGAAGTACGGAAAATACCTTTCAAGGAGACTTCGTGAGGCACTTTGGGCAGAGGGTTGTTGATGATCTCAGACAGGTCTGTCTCTTTGTCTTCATAGAAGTGCAGCTCTCTCCCTCCTCCGCTGGCAAAGCGAAAAGGAATGAAGTCTGTCGATTTCATCCCATAAATGGGCTGCACAGTGGGGAAAAAAACTTCGGTCAGAAAAAAAGTTTTTCGCAACACGCTGCTAGAACACTAGCAACACCCAATTTTACCGTTGTCGACAGGCTGTTAGTATGCTAGCAACAGGCAAAATGTCTCTATGACCAACAGTGGTGTGGCTGTTTTCAACTCATTCAGCTGAAACACAAAACAACAAGTTGGTTTTCGAATTTTATATCATTTAAAAGATTAAAGATCAATCTAAACTATTTTACACACAAAAAGCCATTGCAATCTCCACATTTTTAAGAGAATTTGTTGAAAGGAGCCCAAATTGGGTGTCCTAAGGGAGTTTTTACCCCTTGACTGCAATGTCCTGATGGCACACGGAGCAGCCAGAGGGGTTGTGTCAAAGACACTGAAAAGAAAAGACTAACATCCGGTCTCTTTTCCCTATATGAGTAGTGAGGACAGAAACACTGGTTATGTCCCTTAAAAAAGTACACATTTGCACGTCGATAGGCCAGTTGAATTCTCCGTTCAAATTCAAGTCTGAGTTTTTAGATAGCCTCCACTGTGTGTGGTGTACTGTTCCCACTAACGATAACTCTATCAGCCCGGGTCGCCGTAACTAAGTAGTCCATCTTACCCTTTTAGAATCTTTGGTTGTGTTGAAAAGTGTCATAACTACAAACATTAACAAATATTATGGATGAAATAAAGACACTGAATTAAAAGAAGAAGAGGAACAAGAAGAAGAGTAAGAGGATGAGGAGGTGGTAAAGCTAGGAAAGGGGGATAAGGGTTTATTAGAAATAAAAGGATTAATACAATTAAAACCAAAAGCAACACGGGTGTCGCAAAGCATAATAACAAGCATTCTATCAGTATCACAAAGAAATAAAAAACAGAAAGCTTCATCAGTGAAAGTTTCTAATTTTTTAACATCATTGGGCTTGATTCCAAGTTCTACAGGTTTTGTTAAGATAAAAAAGACTGATAAAAGGAAATTATGCTGTTTTGTTGTTGTTGTTTGCTTAGAATTGGTTAAAACTGGGTATTCAAGCTACTTATTACCTTTCAAGAGCAGAAATAACTCTAACCAAAAACCAACAAATTCACAATTAAGCAAATACCAACAAATCAAAAATAATTTGAGTAACATTCCTCACCTCCACCCCCCTGGACTGTAGGGTCATGTCAAAGTCAGCAGTGGACATTTTGTGCCGCTTGGCTCGATGCATGTGCTTGGCCCCATCCTGAGAAAAAAATATGAACACACACACACACACAGGCTTTTTTTTAGCCATAAAAATTCACAATAAAGTACACAAACATTTTTATTAC
>JAGGCT020002027.1:0-20000 GCA_017654935.2 Phymorhynchus buccinoides
GAGATGCGGACTGTGAAATGTTTTCCAAGGTTTGTGGGACTCTTCAAATAGAGGGTAGAAAATGGCTTAAATTATATGCTGCCAAATTTACAATGAATCAATATTTCATGCTTCAGTCGGATGCCAGCCTGGAAACCTTCATTAAACATTTCCCTCATAATAACTTATATAATGCAGGTCCGGTCTACAATTACTTGTTCAAAAAGATCATTAGTAAATGTTTCGAATTGGACTGTGCCGACTGTTTTATAAGATTGTGTATGAAATTCTGTGGATTTGGAGTGCAAGGCACATGCTGGATTCAATATGATGATACAAATTTTGTATATGCATGTACATCTGCAATTTCTGCAAGACCCCACTTTATTTTCAGAATGTTTGAATTTCAAAAGGAAGGGAAAATAAGGCTGGGAAGCACAGGTTCATCTGACTTTAGGAAACTCTTCTTTCTCGTTGATTTTGCAGTGATGAAAAGAGCATGGCATGCTTTGCCTTTCTTCCTCTCTGATGTAGAAGAAGACCTCTGGAAAGGTCTCAAACTGCTGGAGAAGTGTGTCCACGACATGTTGCATGACCAGTCCATGTGGCCTGGCATGGCACCGGTTTTAAACCAGTGGATCATAGAGAACTCCATGAGAATGACAAAGTTAGAGGTGTACACTGTGCAAGAAAGGTTTGGTAAAGAACATTGGCCATTCAGTTTGTCCACTTTGAGGCAGTGGTGTGTGGACAATGGTCATCTCACCCTGGCGTTTTTCCTGGCCCTGGCCAGTGGGGATTGGGAACTGATGGAAATGATGGCTGCTTCTTTCACAACTCTTGAACTTCACCCCTGGAATCTGTGGGATATTGTAGCGTTGGCTGCTGACAAAGGCTTGTTCTCTCTGGGTGCTGCAATGCTGAAGATCTCTCCCATGAATGCTGAGGTTGTTCATTCATTTACACCGTTTAAAGGCACATACAATCTGCTCAAAGTTTGTGAAGACCAAAAGCTTTTTGACTGGGCTGTGGTATTGTCATGCCACAAGCTGATATATGTCTTAGACCATGCAAGGTTTTGTCAAAACCAAGCTGTGTTGAATTGGATATTGACTAGATTCACCATTATTAGTGACTCTAGGTCATCAAGATGGACAATTGTTAGAGAATTGATGACCAGGTGTACTGATTCAGAAACTCTCAAGGAAGCCCTAAAGAATGTTGTTAAGTGTAGTGGTCCTGTGGACATCGTTGAAGCCCTGATGAGTCGAGTGGATCCTGTCGCTTGTGTTGAGATTGGCCTGAAGGATGGGGAGACGGTTGAAGAAGAAACACTACTTTTTGTAGTTGTTCACATTTTGTATCGAGACAGCAGTTTTGCTTTCAAAGACAATTTTGATACTATTTTGAAGACGATTCGTCTGTTTCTTGCCTCAGGCCTGTCCACAGTCCAAAGAATAACCCCACCACGAAAATACCTCAACTGCCCTTTGAGAATGGCTATGACTATGAGCTCTTTTCGCAAATTTGACGATTGTCACCTTGAAGCTGTCAAAATGATGCTGGGATGCGGAACCTTTTCTAACAAAACCCTGAATAAGATTGCCATTGATCCAAAGTTCCAACACCGTTTAATAAACTCAGAAGCAGTGAGTGAGGAATGGAAGGAGGCCTACAGACGTGTTGAGGCAGCTGCTGCTACCCCTTGCCGCCTGCAGCACCTGGCTCGCTTAGCGGTGTCTCACAGCGTTGGATGTCAGCCAGGTCGGGCAGACAGAATCAACAAGCTGCCCCTTCCCCAAGTGTTGAAAGACAAGATCAACTTCAATGATGTTTTGAAAAAAGAAGGAAAAGATGATGAGCAAAAGAAAGAGGATGGGGGAAAAGTTGATAAGGAAGGGGAAGATTTTCAAGAAGAGGAAGATGTTGAAGAAGAGGAAGATACAGAAGAAGTGGAAGATTTTGAGGAAGAGGAAGATATTGAAGAAGAGGAAGGTGAGGAGGAAGATGAGTTCTGAGAGACTGACACAATGTTGTTAGAGTGATGACTGTATAGTAAAACTTTCTTAAACTCATGTGTTTTGAATATGGAGTCCTGCGTGAATTGTGTATCGTTCTGGTGCAGTTTTGTGAATGATTTTCCCCATTTTTGTGACATGAAAGAGAGTGATGCTTAGGTGCATTGATGGAAATGTTGGATTGATATGATGTGAGAAATAAATCACATGAGGAAGTTCATAAGCATGATCAGACACATTGTTGGATTTTTATGAAAAATTCAGCAGATCCGTAGGCTTGTGCGCTTATGTGCATTTGTTGGATTTTGATGGGAAGATAGCGAGTCACATACATGGGCATTGCGAGATTATTACTTCATATGAAAGTTATTTGCATCAGAATGTGTGCACATGCATTGGTGACTTTTAGGAGAGAAATTCCATAAGACTGGTGAAAGAGAAATCACATAAGACAGTTTTCTCTGTTGAAGCGATGTAATTGAGTTCTTATATTTTTCCGTGTAAAGGAGAAATGTATCAGACTGCTTGACTGCTGTATGAATGAGGCTTTCTGGCTGCCTCACTGGAGGCATGGGAATTGTCAGTCTTTTGGCTGATTTCAGCTTTTTTGATGGTCCTCCAGTCTTTTTTTTTGCAAGTTTCAGCTTTTTTGATGGTCCAAGAGGACATTTATGAGATAAAAAAAAAAGAAGCCCAATGAGTAAAACTGGTTATAAATGAATGCAAAATGAACTAAATATATCAGTCTTATCTCTAATACTGTTTTTAAGGCTTAGATAACAGAAGAAGCTTCATTTTCTGGGGGCTGTATCCCAACACACGGTTTTCAGTTGTTTTTATTCCTTGTTCCTATGCCTGCTTCCAGACCCCAATTTTCAGTCTTTTTTGTCTTCTCTAATTCCCATGCCTGTATATTACTTCCCTTTGTCAAATAAGAGACAAACTCTTTTTTTGGACTGTGTGCAAAAGAGAGACACAGCGCCACCCAATTTATTAAAAAAAAAAAATTTGCATGCGATTTTTGTCACTGATGAGGGGGTAAATTTTGACCAAATGACAACTTTTTCATTGCCACTGGATTTAGCATATGCTAAGTGCATGGGCACATGGGACCTCGGTTTATCGTCTCATCCGAAAGACTCCACGTTCAGACCGTTAAGGTCTAGTGCAGAATGAGAGGAAAAAATCCCCTGTACCCAGGTTCGAACTCGGGTTTACTTGACACGAAGCGAACACGCTACCACTGTGCCACTCTACACCACATGGTGTCACCTAAATAGCCTATTGAAAATTGTTTTATTCTAGTGATGGGAACAAAGACATCTAAGAGCCGCTGTTAACCGCCGTTTTGTCCAAATTCCGCCGTTTTGTCTATAGACAAAACGGCGGGGTTAGATCCGCCGTTTTGTCCAAATTTTCTATTATGATTTGGACAAAACGGCGGTTCAACAATCCGTTGTTTTGCCTATAGACAAAACGGCGCCCGATTTTGAACCGCCGTTTTGTCCAAATGAAAGTTGGAGTTATAAAAACTCATTCTTGACAAGTTCTCATCTTTTTTTAATCTTTGTTAAATAAAATGAATAACAAGCTGACCACTGACACTGGTCACTTAGGCCTAATTTTACCGTTTGAATGCTAATTAGTGTATTAGGAGATCATATGAACAATTGTTGATGTGGTTGACCAGTGTTCAGTGTCACTGAGCAGTGGTCAGTTTGGCCTATTTTCACTGTTTGACTGCAAATTAGTGTATTAGGAGTTCAAATGAACAAATTTTGATGTTGACCAGTGGTCAGTGTCACTGACCAGTGGTCATTTTGGCCTATTTTCACTGTTTGACTGCAAATTAGTGTAGTAGGAGTTCAAATGAACAAGGTTTGATGTGGTTGACCAGTGGTCAGTCACACTGACAACCACATAAAAAAAATAGGCCAAAGTGACCACTGGTCAGTGACACTGACCACTGGTCAATGACATAAAAAAAAAATCACTTGAACTCCTAAGTGTCCCCACTATGGTCAGGCAGCTTTTATTTGGTTCACGGAATAGCCAAAACCAGAAGTGACGTCACAAAACTAACTATTGGATATTGTAGCCCTTATGTTGGCCCAGGTCTGAAAGGAGTTTGTTGACGATATGTTAAATAGTTTGGAAGTTATTCAAATATATGTAAATTTGGTTGAGTTACTTTCACCATTTTTTAAAATTTTCAACCGATTTCACTTAAATTTACAGCAATATTGACGGACACTATTCTCATGCTCAATATCCAATATTATGCTGATTGGCCAAATTTTTGCCGAAATCTTTGTCTTTCCTCTTTAATCATAGCACAATGCTAGCACATCTCTGGCTCTCATCTTTAATCATAACACAATGCTAACACATGTCTGTCTCTCCTCTTTAATCATAACACAAATCTAACACATCTCTGTCTCTCTTTAATCATAACACAATGATTTAGCATATCTTTGTATCCTATTTGATCATAACACAATGCTAACACATCTCTGTCTCCCCTCTTTAATCATAACACAATGCTAACACATCTCTGTCTCTCTTCAATCATAGCACAATGCTAACACATCTCTGTCTCCCCTCTTTGATCATAACACAATGCTAACACATCTCTGTCTCCTCTTCAATCATAACAATGCTAACACATCTCTGTCTCTCCTCTTTAATCATAGCACATTGTTAACACATCTTTGTCTCTCCTCTTTAATCATAACACATTAACACATCTCTGTCTCTTTAAGCATAACACATTATTAATACATCTTTGTCTCTCCTCTTTAATCATAGCACATTATTAACACATCTCTGTCTTTCTTCTTTAATCATAGCGCATTACTAGCACATCTATATCTCTCATCTTCATTCATAACACAATACTAAACAGATTGAAAGTGAAAGAGGCTTGTGTTGTCTCAGTGCTTTCAATATTTTAATCTGTATTAACTTGCTACAGATTCTAATGGTGGGTGTGCTATTTAAACTTAGGTGGCCTGCGCATTAGCTCAAGTTACCAATGTTGCTCATTTTGTTTTCTTGTTTGGATGCTGGTGGTTTTGTGTCTAAAAACAAAACACCAGGGACTCTTATCTGTACAAAGAATGTTCACGTTTTCTAGGAGTTCTGTGTGCTGTTGAACTGCTTTAAATGATTATTAATCGGGTCGGTCTGGTATTGCAGTACCTCCAGGATCGACCCACTGTCTTTGTATGTAGAAATGACTTGTATGTACCTGTGCCAGGTCGGACGACGGGTGTGCTGTAGTCTACAGGGTGTTCCCAAAAGTCATGCAAGAAAGAGGAGTGAAATCATATGAATGAGTAGAAATTATGATATATATTTTTGTTTGTGGCACAAGCCACAAACCTATAACTCACTTTGTCGGTCTGTCGGTCGGTCCAAAATTGTCGCACATATTGTCGCATGCCACAAACGATTGCGAATCCGTGCTTGTTTTAAAGTGTCTCCAAAATCATTTTATAATCTCAACACTAGTGGCTACAAACACTTGTCTATGTCCAGTGAGTCACATAGCTCACTGGGGATCAGGAGAAAACAAAATACGTTGAACAGCAAACATGAGTTCTTGTTGATACGTGACTTTTGGGAAACCCTGTAGTATCAAGGCTGTGAACATTGAGCAGCCTGTTAAATCTGCAACAAGCTTTGAATTCTGTGGGATGTCTGTGTTAGCCCTTATGCATTTCACGTTACATTGAGAACAAGTTTATGATTTTATTTCTTATTCTGTTTTTAACCCCTTGACTGCCAGTTAAAATTAACAAAAAAATCATTGGGCAAATAATGTCATGAAAAAGACAACTGATAGAGCCAATCTAAGAAAATGGTCTGGGGATATCACTCTCTTGATTATGTTAGAGCAAAAGCCAGCATATCAGGGTTATTCCTCTTCATCTGAAGACATCATCAGTGGTGTCATCAGGTCAGTACGTAATACGTTGGTGGCAGTCAAGGGGTTAAGCTAGAGTGATTAACAGTACTGGCTAACTCTACAGCAGAGGGTTTTTTCTTTTCTTTTTTTCTTCTTCTGTGTGTGGGTTTTTCTTCTTTCTTTTTTTTTGGGGGGGGGGGGGGCAATGATTGAATCATCTCTGTAACGTTGATATGTCATGAAATATGAATTGGTAAATTTCATGCAGCGTGTGTGCTTTGTCAGGATGAAAACTTTATAAGGATTCATCTTTTCTTAATGACTCATTTAATTGTAACTTTTTTACTTTGTGTGGTGGTGGTGGGTTTTTTTCTTTCTTCTTTTTCTTGTTTTTTTAATTTATTGTTATGGTCTGAGAACTATGCATTATTGAATGCTAAAAGCGAAGTACTATGTCTGTGAGCATGAATGATTATTTATAAGCTTACTTCTGATGCTGGTCACTAATGTACGTTTCCACTGGGCATTTTATGTCACTTTTTCTTCTTTTTTTAAATATACATATTTGAATATTACCAGTATTCAAGTTTGTTCATTCCTCTTTTGTCATTGTAGTTTATTTGTATGGTACATGTGTGTGTGAGTAGTGTTGTTTTTTTCTCCCCCCCCCCCCCCCCCCCCCCCCCCCCCCCCCCCCTGCTCTCACTCACTCGTGTGTATTACATATTTGTATCCTTTGTAGATATTAGCAGGGACAGACTAGAACTTTGGGAGAATAAGTTTTGTCTAAATTCCTTATTTTTGACAACCGGCAAGATAGCAAGACTAAGGCCGTGTACACACATAAGCGGATATGCCATGCGGAAACCCGTGCGCAATCCATAAATGAAAAAAAAAAGGGAAAAGATTTGTGCACATTTCCGAATTTCCCCTATATGCGTATACTTTTATCCTTCTTTCTTCCACTTATTTAGGGATTTCCGTACGGAACTTATGCGTCTAATGTGAACCCGGCCTAATTCACAGCATCTTCCCTCGAGAGGGTTCACCGGCTGTTCTGAACGGAACTTATGCGTCTAATGTGAACCCGGCCTAATTCACAGCATCTTCCCTCGAGAGGGTTCACCGGCTGTTCTGAACGGAACTTATGCGTCTAATGTGAACCCGGCCTAATTCTCGGCATCTTCCCTCGAGAGGGGTCACAGGCTGTTCTGAACGGAACTTGCGCGTCTAATGTGAACCCGGCCTAATTCTTGGCATCTTCCCTCGAGAGGGGTCACAGGCTGTTCTGAACGGAACTTGCGCGTCTAATGTGAACCCGGCCTAATTCTCGGCATCTTCCCTCGAGAGGGGTCACAGGTTGTTCTGAACGGAACTTACGCGTCTAATGTGAACCCGGCCTAATTCTCGGCATCTTCCCTCGAGAGGGGTCACAGGCTGTTCTGGTCAGGGAAGACGGAGCTTGATAGACTCGGCAGGCAGTCCATCTAGGAGATGGAAAACTCTTATTTTTAAACACGGGTAGATGAAGCTCGTTTATCCTTGGCAGGCAGTCCATCTAGGAGAAAAACAACTCCGATTTTAAATCCATTGTGGGCAGAAGGTACTCGTCAGCTGGGGCAGATCACCTTCCTCGGAGAGAGAAACTCCAAATCCAAGCCAGCTGAAATCGTACATGCTGGGCCTAACCAGAAATGGTTGGTATTGACAACCACAAGCTGAACACAAGTTTGCTGAGGGGAAATACATTGTCTGGGAAAGACTGCTTAGCACCTGCAGGAAGTGTGCCAAGCCATGGCAGGCGACGAAGAAAGAACAACGTTGCACCAGTGTGGAATACACCCGCCACCACCAGTGTGGGCTCACAGCTGCCACTAGACAACCTTGTGCTTGGAACAACTTCTTTCAAAACCGCTCGCCTCCTGGATGTGTATGACTGAGTTTGCCAAAATTGTTGTAGGTAAGCATCATCCAATATTCAGGCCGCATACTTAGTACCTTCAGTGCGCTTTGTAGGGCAGAACAAGTGTCAGGGTCAACTATTCCTGACAAGGCGAGGCAAATGCTGGAATTAGGTGATGGGATTCTCCTGGGCATTGCGCCAAATAGGCTACTGCAGCTACTCCTTGATGGACGCAGAGACATCCAAAATTCTTCATTAATAGCAATATCACAGGAGTAATTACACCACCCCCACCCCCATACACACTCGGTGCAAAACCTTTTTTTTAAATGCTGTCCTGGTAAGGGAGACCAGCTGGATCACACTCGAATTTTATTGTACAATAGAATGTCCAAAATTTAATGAACTTCGCGAAAAATAATTAATTCCTAAACTATATCTAATACCAAAATCTTTTTTTAATTTCTGAAATTTATTTTGAAAAGGACGACGTATTTGTTTGAATATTAGTAAATTTATAAAAGTCGGGATTTTTTTATAAGAGCATTTCTTTTACAGTTTACCAAATTTCAACATTTCGCTATTACATTCACACTTTGATCTGATTGAGTTTTTATGTTTTTGTTATACTTGTATCCTCCATACCCCAAAGGATTAAAATTATTGATTCTTGTGTGAAATTGTTTTTATGTGCATGAGAGAGTCAGTGGTACATTGTGTGTTTTGGAGGATATAGGCCTATCTGACAGTGAAATTATGTTATTGTGTAACTGATCTCTGAGTATTTGGTGTATGTGGATGTGTGTCTGTGTATGTGTGTTTCAAATATTTGATTTAATGTATTCATTTTAATCTGTTGCACATGCTGTAAAAGAAAAAAAAATCATTTTATTCTTTAATGGGCAATAAAGTTTTTGAAATTGGAATTCATGTTCAGATTACACAGCTAGAGTTCAAGTTACAATCTGACTTGGTGTCCCCTTTAAGGGTATGGGTTTTAAAGTCTTTGTTGCCTTTTTTCACAATAATTGCACACTTGATTTGTTTTGGTGTGTGCTCTATTTCATTTCTTGCTTTTTGTTTTCGCTGTTCCATATTTTGGTATTATCTCCCCCCCCCCCGCCCGCTCGCTACTCATTCCGAGTCCCAACTCACAGCCACACCCTGGTTTCAGGTCGCAGAATCCCAAACGAGCAGACCAAAGGGAGCAAATCTATGTTAGACCATCGGGAGGCAACCACCAGAGGAGACACTGCACTGTTACTGAGTCGCTATGGTCGAATTCAGTGGAGCCTGTTCTGAGATAACATACGCATGACACCATGACACTACCTAGTAGTAGTAGTAGTAGTAATAAGCACCCTACTGCCGACAGTAATGTTTTATTCGCGGAGTCAGTGTGAGTGAGATCCTCCTCCAAGGGCTCCACCTTGTCCACGTCCAACAACAGCTCCCATGAAATATTGAACATACTGATCCCCATGACTTCGACCCGAATGCACCAAGGGCATAAACTGGATTGACAATTGAAGCTATGTGAGAGTAGAGCATACACTGTGAGTAGGGAATAAAAAGGCCAAAGAATTTGAGACATTTTTTTTTATTACTGTAGTGATCATTAAGTAGAATTCTTTTTGAAACAAAAATCATTGTCTCAGTGTTTAGCATAATTATGGAAATGGGCAAGTACCAGTATGAGTATGTGTCTATGTCTCCTCCCTCCCCCCCCCCCCCCCCCTCTCTCTCTCTCTCTCTCTCTCTCCAGGCATGGGAATTGTCAGTCTTTTGGCTGATTTCAGCTTTTTTGATGGTCCTCTTCAGTCTTTTTTTGCAAGTTTCAGCTTTTTTGATGGTCCAAGAGGACATTTATGAGATAAAAAAAAAAAGAAGCCCAATGAGTAAAACTTAAGTTATTGGTTATAAATGAATGCAAAATGAACTAAATATATCAGTCTTATCTCTAACACTGTTTTTAAGGCTTAGATAACAGAAGAAGCTTCATTTTCTGGGGGCTGTATCCCAACACACACGGTTTTTAGTTTTTTTTTTATTCCTTGTTCCTATGCCTGCTTCCAGACCCCAATTTTCAGTCTTTTTTGTCTTCTCTAATTCCCATGCCTTCTCTCTCTCTCTCTCTCTCTCTCTCTCTCTCTCTCTCTCTCTCTCTCTCTCTCTCTCTCTCTCTCTCTCTCTCTCTCTCTCTCTCTGTGCGCGCTCACGCATACATTATGTCTGCATGTACTGATACTGATGTACATCCTATGTACTGTATGTGCACACGCTTGCTCGCACACATGTACGCACATAGAAACTTGCACAATGCTAAACAAACAATAAAACTAACAAACAAAACTTCTTCGATCGTTACAAACAACAAAACAAACGGAAAAGGTTCTTTAGCTCAATGTCTTTTTTTCTTTCCGTTTCATGAACTAACCATAACCTGGTCCAAACTCTTCTCGGCTACGGCACATTGTAACTTCTCGGTGAATATTATTTCAATGAAAATTTTTGGTAGGGTTAGCAAAACTACACCTTTGACAAAACAAATATTTTCTTCTGTATTCCCAGGCCATATGGCCATAATGGGTGAGATACGTATGTGTCCGGTTTTCTATTTTCACTGGTCTCCCCGCTGCGTTCAGTCGACTCGTTCTGATTTCGGAGGAAGACAAACATAACCTGAAAGCACTGACACTACGCACGCCAATCGAGACAAATCATCGTTTCAAGTGAAGCTGATTAAAGAATTACCCATGCTCGAGCTCATATGCTAATGGAGGGGGGGGGGGGAGGCAGTCTGGCCAGATTGGTCACAAAATATTTATCATTTGTTATAATTATTTTTTTTTAAAGGACGTGCACATGTTCTGAAGACTTGTTTTGAGTTATTGAAGAAAGATGGTGGGGGCAGGTTTGCAACAACAACAAAAATATATAAAAGGAAGAGCCTTGCATCCGAATGAAATAGAAACACCCGAAGGTGCTGATGGGACCCAGAGATGCACCAGCCACGCCCGTGCCATCAACGTGAGAGCAGCCCTGCCCCAGCCTTGGAAGTCCCGTGCTGTGTTACTGGGGAGCAGACACACGGGACATTCCATTATAGTATGCAAGGCACATAGCTACTCCCGGCTTGGTGACCATCGGATACGATACAAAGGAGTCCTTGCGAAATGTCCCCATGGGTGTACCAGTCCGTTTTTCATGACTGCAGAGCCCACCGGCAAAAGACACCCACTCAGAAACCAGAACGCATAATAGTAAGCTTGGATAACCCAAACTTGTAATGATTTTAAGTAAGTTCAAAAAATGACTGCTGTCAAAATTCAATGTGGAATAAAGCAAGCAAACACTTGGGTGGTTGTAATTTGACTTGGAAATAATTTAATGACACAATACTTCGGGTCACAGACCCTTCAAAGGTGCAAAAAGAAAATGAGAACAAAATCAAGGTAGGAAAACGAACAAACCCCAAAAGTCCTCAAAACAAATGAATGTGACCCGAAGTATTGTGTCATTAAATTATTTCCAAGTCAAATTACAACCACCCAAGTGTTTGCTTGCTTTATTCCACACTGTAATGATTTTAACGTGAACTTAACTGTCCACAAAGAAATGATCAAATCCAATTTTATTTAAAAGAATGTGAAAGTAATATATTCCAAATTCCTGAATCGAAATATAACAACCCCAGACAATTCAATGGAATCTTATTTGGATGAACCCCTAACTCTCTTCCAAGTTTGATGAAAGCCCGCTCATCTCAAAAACATCTCTTTTTGAGTGTTGCCCAAAGGTAGGATAGACAGAAAAGAAGACCATCAACAAGACAGACAACAAAAATAACTTGCAAAGTGCGCGGGTAAATGATTAGATATGAGCATGTGTAACAGTGCCTTTAATAATGCGGCACAACTTCCAACAAACATATCTCACACCTCCACCCCCACCGTCAGCTCTCATTTTTAGCATCATTATATCGTACTATTCGCTTACCATCGTAAACCACTGAACAAGAGCCAGAATGGTCAGCTCATTGACCGTGGGCCTAACGAGAAGAAGAAGAAGAAGAAACGTACAGTGGAACCTCCCTTAAGTCATAAGTCATGTTTCTTTATTGTCCATTGGCATTGTTCAACGCACATGGAAACTTGTATTCCACCATGTAAAAAATAAAGATATTAAATAAAAGTATGAAACATAAATTTACATTAATAAAATATGTAACTCTCACACCACACCCAATCATTCATCCGCTCTCTTGCTCACTCATCATGCAACCCACCACCACTTCCGCCTTCATTTTCACCTTTTATTTTTTCCTTCCTTTCCTCCTGTTTTCTTTGTTCCTTTTCACTCCCCCCGCTCTCTTTCATCCTCTTGACTGTGTGGCTGACTAAGTTGGACATTTCCAAGAGCCTTAAGTGTTATTTGATACAAAAATGTCTGGGTTTCTGTGTGACCTAGTGTTTGGTGTACTGACACATTCATACTGTGTGAAGCTGGTGTATGTGTGGGAGAGAGAGAGTGTGCGTGTGTGTACGTGCATGTGCATGTATACATGCGTGTGCGCGCACGCGCATGCATATGTGTGTAGTGTGTGTGTGCAAGTGGATACACGTGTGCATTATAAGACCTTCAAAAACCATCCAAAATGGGGTCTTATAAGGAAGGGGTCTTTTAAGGGAGTTAATTTTAATACTTACAAAGAATGGCAATGTCTCAGAGAAGTGGGTCTTATGTGGGAGGGAGTCTTATAATGGGAGGTCTTATAAGGGAGGTTCCACTGTATACTCATTGATACCCGACACACCAGCTTTAGTATTTCTACTTTACAAGCTTTTATTTTCAGGCGTGCCTTCTGCCGATGAGGTTTTCTTTTGCCTGTGTTTATTTGTCAGTCTGTCCACAGCATAACCTATAACTGCTCTGTGTGTGTGTGTGTGTGTGTGTGTGTTTGTGTGTGTGTGTGTGCGTGCGTGCGTGCGCGCGCGCGAGAGAGAGAGCGTTTTTGTGTTTTGCTACGTGTTGTGACTATTTGATTTGTAAAATGCACACAAAAAGGAATAAAAAATAAAATAACTAAAGAGACTAAGCCGTGGAGCAGTATTACCTAACAAGCGTTCCTTTTTGATGTTTTAGCTCCGAAATTTAATGAAGACATTCTTTTGGTGAGATCCTAATTTTCCATGGCATATCATAAACATCTGTACATAACTTTTTCTTTTAACCCTTTCACCGCCAATGTCACATTTATGCACCACGATGGTTCAACACCCATGTCGCTAAAAGGCATCAAATCAGGTCCTGTTATCTGAAGACCCTATTTTCGTAATTTAGGGAGGTAAGGATAGGCCTAATGTTAGGCCTATACATGTCACAGAGGAATTCCTAATATTGCAGATAATGTTTTTCTGTACCCAGTTAAGTTTAATGGTATATATTGGATGAAAAATGGCTGGCGGCGAAAGGGTTAAAGAAACGATGTGTAGAAAACAAAGACATACTCCTTACCCCTCTCCAGCTACCCTCACCACCCCCTTTCCCCCCTCTGGGTACTGGGCTGCTGTCTCACCCCTCCTCGAATACCCCTTCTTTTTCTGCGTCGCTTGAAGCATGCAGTCATGTTTTCTTGCAGTCAACGGGAAGGCCGATCACACCACACACACACACATATGCGCCCGCGCGCACGCACACATGCACGCACGCACACACACACACACACACACACACACACACACACACACACACACACACACACACACACACACACACACACACACACACACACACACACACACACACACACACACACACACACACACACACACACACACACACACACACACACACAGGGATAATTTTATTATTTAGGAGTTTACAGTAACCTCTTCAGACAGGGATTTAACTTCATAATTACACAGGCTTTGTGAAAATAAATCTTCGTATTTCACTCCACCCCCACCCTCAATCCGAGCTCAGTTACTGCTCACGCACATGCATGCAAAATGCAGACTTAAGTTTTAGTGATTTAGACAACATGATCTTTCAAAATAATATCTAAACTGTTGACCATTTATAACAGGGTAAGCGAAGTTAATGATCGCTCTTCAGTGCACTGGAGGGGCAATAACTTGATCTTGACTGTTCGTCTCAATAGTCATGATAGATGTTCTAGCATTCAGATAAACTTTCATGATTTTACTATGTTCTTCTATTTGGACGGTGGTGTTGAAGTTTTCCATACCTTAGTGAAGATCAGTCCCTGGATAAAAACTAAATTGGCCACGATATCACGTTAGAACCTTTTGTCGTCTTCGTTGTGTCCTAGTGTTACATTGTTTCATTAAAAGAGTCCTTTTTTCGTGGTCAAATTTTATCAGTTAATAAAGAGTTAAAACTCTGATATTTATCTATGTAGGCCTATCTATGTATGTTTGTGTATGCATGTAGATATGTAATAATAATAATAATAATAAACGGATATTTATATAGCGCTTTTTATCGAGCACAAAGCGCTTTACAATCAGTATTGAAACACTCACACACGCAAAACAGACGCACACGCACGTACGTGCACGCACGAGCGTGAACGCGTTCTTGCACACAAACATACCCACACATACCCACACACATTTTATCAAACACACAGAAAACACATTCTCACTGAAGCGCACACAAACTTACTCAAGCATACACTTGTACAAACTTTGTGTTTTGTGTGTTTGGTTGTGTTTTTTTTTGTGTTTTTTTTTTTTGGTTTGGTTGTGTGTGTTTTTTTTTGTGACGCGCACACACGCACATACACACACGCGCACTCACATACACAAAGCACTCACGTGTACTCACACTCACAGACACATACTCACACACACTCCTCTCCCCCCCCCCTCTAGTGAACACAATCTCTCCTGCGCACGCATACACTCATACACATGCAAGCAGATATACCCACACAGAACACACACAACACACTCACACACACACACACACACCTGTAATGTTGTATTACGAATGCATGCACTGACATAGACTAAGATATTTGTATGATATATAATTTGTGAATGCAAGTTGTATGTATGCGTAAACACATGTGTATATATGTATAAGTTAGATGGATGGGTAGATAAATGGTTGTATGCGTGCGCATGATGTGTGTGTTTGTGTGTGTGTGTGTGTGTGTGTGTGTGTGTGTGTGTGTGTGTGTGTGTGTGTGTGTGTGTGTGTGTGTGTGTGTGTGTGTGTGTGTGTGTGTGTGTGTGTGTGTGTGTGTGTGTGTGTGTGTGTGTGTATGTGTGTGTGTGACCAAGAATTGTATGTGCGAACAGTGTTTAAAATAGTCGCATATTTCATTTTTTGTCTTTTCTACATACTGTGTCTCTGTCTTTATTGTGTTGTTTTGTTGATTGTTTTATCGCTGCAAAAATAATTTTCCTGTAAAATGGACAATATAAATATTGATTGATTGATATTTGATTGATTGATTGATTGATAGTTCTCTGAAGAACAATAAGGTTAGTTATGAATGGTAAAACAATAATAACGGTCAATTGTAAATCTTCAGAATCCAAACTGGCATCTCAGTGATACAGGTAGTAGGGGAAGACGGGGTAAAAAGCGCATGGGCGGGTAAGAAGCCCACCCCAATTATCTCATGAAATGAAGCAAATTTCAGTCTCATTTTGCCCATGAGACGAGCGTTAATGTCTCATTCGTCTCATGGGCAAATTTGACTGAAATTTTCTTTATTTCGTGAGATAATTGGGGTGGGCTTCTTACCCGCCCATGCGCTTTTTACCCCGTCTTCCCCTAGATACTATTGTTCTGAAACTTTAAATATCAGTATTTACCCCTTCTAATTATGAAATGCGTATGAAGAAGTTTACAAACAATGAAGTAAACGTTTTAGAATAATGCTTGCATAATGAATTGAACAATGTTTGGTACTGTGACACATTTAGCGTGTAACATAAGTCACGATTCACGAAGTCTGCAATACACTTTGTATTTTCTTCTTTTTTAAAAATCATCCTAGCTGATCCTTGTTTATAAACAGTGTCTCCCAAAAGCTTGAACATGATTCATTAATGAAATTGAAACTACATAATGCCTGTTGCATCATCTATGATTTATGTTTGTACAGTAAAAGTAAATCTATTTTATTTAAACTTGCTAAAATAAAAGTCTGGGAATTATTTCCTTAGGGGGGTAATTTCTCATTATCACACCCTCATTGATCCTCGAGTGCACAGATTTGACCAATGTCTCTTTGCGAAAGAAAGGTGGGAAAGCCCAGAAGGATTTTATTGGCTGCCTAAGATTGAAGCTATTATGAGTGTGTAGGTTGGACTCATATTGTTTTAGGCCCAGAGGTATACTTTTAGCTTGTGTTGTCCTTGGTTCATCATAAGAATGGCCACCAAATGTCAGAAGGTGAAAGAAGCGACGTCGTCCAGTGTATGGCACCAGGACGGAGTCAAACTTCTGAATTTCCAGACGGCAGACTCTTTGGTAAGGCTTTGCTTTGTTTCTCCTATTCTTTAATCCTTCTCTCTTCTTTCTCTCTCTTCTTCATCGTCTTCTTTTTTCCTTTTTTCGTCAGTCCTCTAGCTCCTCCTGTCAGTGGTGTGTAGGCATTAGGCATAGCTATTTGCAACCTCTCTATCCCAACTGATACACCTTTCCCGTTTATGATTTTTTTTTTAATTATCATTTTTGTTTTCCTGTATATCATCAAACTTGAGCTAAAGGAAAACTTTAACCCAAGAGAAATACAACAATGTATTAATAATTATTTCAATTTTATACCTTTTTTTTTAACCCCCTTATGTTTTGGGCAGCCCTAGCGTGCGAGACAGTGCCACAGTTGACGGTCTTTCTCAGAATGTACATCTAGCTCAAGAATAATAACCTTATTAAAGAAAATAATCTGCTTATTTCTCGTCTTAAATTTTCATTCCTTCCCACATTTTTCAAGTTCCTCGCCTCACGCTTTTTTCTTCTACCCAACCATCAATCTTGATTCTAATTTTTTGTTGATAAACTCTTTCCCTCTCTCTCCTTCTCTCTCCCCCCTCTCTCTCTCTCCCTCCTCTCTCTCTCCCTCCCCCTCTCTCTCTCTCTCCCTCTCTCTCTCTCTCTCTCTCTCTCTCTCTCTCTCTCTCTCTCTCTCTCTCTCTCTCTCTCCTCTCTCTCTCTCTCTCTCTCTCTCTCTCTCTCTCTCTCTCTCTCTCTCTCTCTCTCTCTCTCTCTCTCTCTCTCTCTCTCTCTCTCTCTTCATATATGTACTTGTGTCCATTGTTTGATTGTTTTCTTTTTCCTTGTATGTGAAAATTATTTTATGTTTCGGTTTTTCTTTTCTTTTTTTTGCCTGAGGGCATGGTGTAAAAAAAACCCAACTGAGTCAGCTTATCCAGTTTCCCTCAATAAAAAGTTCGTATTCGTATTCTTATATGTGACCCAGCACCACAAAAGGGACATTAAGTGTCAATCAAACTGACCATTCTAACAAAATTATACATTTGAAAACTTCAGACCCTTCTCTCTCTAATGATGCAAGAACCATTCTTGTATCTTTATTTTTGTTCCAGAGTTATGAGCATTTACAGTAGTTAGTATGGTGAGTGTATGCCATTTAGAGAAAACACTGTTTAAAGTCTAGCCTAGCTGAAGAAACTGCATTGACATACTCGACTTTAAGCACTTATAAGACCATTTAGAGACCATATGAAAGATTGTCCTTTATACATATGAAAGATATGATGTTAGAGAACACGAACAAGCCCATGACTCAAAACGTAGTTGTTTGTTTGTTGTATGTTCTAGTGACGTTGCAGTCTGTTTCAGTTTGTTGTTGTTGTTTTTTTCTTCTTCAAAATTGACCCGAAAAAATTAGATTTTTTTACTTTCCAAGCCTGTTGTGAGAAACTAGCCAGTACAGCAACTTACTGTTCATTTCGTGGTGCTGGGTCATATCAAAAACATGGTCACCTATTTTCCCTTGTCAATACATTTGCAGGGCCCTGAAGAAGAGGACATAACAGACATGATCAACCCTACCTTCGCACACCACCCTCAGACTGAACAAGGTCCCTCCTCCTCCTCTCGCTCTTCGAAAAACGGCCCTGGGGGGCCAATCTCCAGCGACTTTGCCGACCTTCAGCAATTGAACTTTGCCCCGGCACCGGCTTTCCCAGGCTTCAGGGACCACGGGACCAAACGGTGGAACAGCGACCTTCGGGGCCAAGGGTTCGGATCCGATGTAGAAGACCCTCAAGTGCTGAAGAAATGGAAGGGGAGACGGTTGGAGGAGGTGGAGGAAGAGGAGGGGGAGGAGATGACGCGAGGAAGGAGGATTCTGTTTTACGTTCTTCTCCTGGGTATTCTTCTTCTGGTGTGCACTGGTGTTGTCCTGGCCCTCACTTTGACGACAGACGGTGAGTGTCGTCAAGTGATATTTTTGTTGTTAATGTTATTCTCCATTACTGTCTCGTTTTCTTTCTTTTTGTCTCCCAATTCTTTTTGTTTTTTCTTTGTGGTTAAATCCTAGATCTGTGGCTTAAGATATTTTCTTAGATTTTTGCCATTTTCATGTGTGTTTTTCTTTCTTCTTATCTTAACTATGCTATTTTTGTTGTTAATGTTATTCTCCATTGCTGTCTTGTTTTCTTGTTTTCTCCCACCAGTTCTTTCTTTGTGGTTAAATCCTAGATCTGGATTTTCGCCATTTTCATGTTGTTGTTTTTTGTTCTTATCTTAACTATGCTATGCTAATAACTTACTTATTCCGTAGTGTGTACGAATTAAGACATATCCCCACTTCGAATGCCTATCGCTACTCATAATGATTATATGATAATATTATTTTGAAGATTGTTTTGGAAGAAAAAAAATACAGGAGAATAGTCCAATAAAGCAGAAAACATAGTAGATGATAATAAGAAAAGGAAAAGGCGAGTCAAAGAGAGTGATAGAAGAAGTTGTTAGCACAGAACTTCCAGAAGGTGGGGTAACTATTTGTACTGAAAGACCCCCGGTATCCCCACGGGAATCAAGTCAAATTTGGAGAAAACCATCAATGTTAAAGATCGTCTTTGCAACGTTCTTGCTTTCCATCACAATAAAATTACAAATAATTATATACTTATATAATTAAAGAATAATTTACAATAAGATTATTGGAACACTGACTTGAAGCGAAACCGACCCATATAATGTGTCTTTCTTTTAAATGAAAAAAATGAATGTAACATGGTCTTTTAAATTTATTTTCTTTGTTTCAAATACAGAATCCACGAAATTTCAATTCCATGTTTCATGTATTTTCAGATTCAGAACCCATGTCACTCGAGCAGCAGGATACAAGTAAGTTTACCATTATTAAACTACCATTAAGATTTATTTTCATTAATTAAATCATAAAAGGAATCAAAGTCTCTCTCTCTCTCTCTCTCTCTCTCTCTCTCTCTCTCTCTCTCTCTCTCTCTCTCTCTCTCTCTCTCTCTCTCTCTCTCTCTCTCTCTCTCTCTCTCTTTAATTTCACAAGGATTGGTGTTATTTTCTAGTTTTTGATGCGAATCCTATGTGTCATTATAACCCACTCCCCAAGCCTCCCTATGATACGGGCAGAAGGCCTATTAATTAAATTTGTTTGAGTTGAGTTGAGTCTCTCTCTCCTTCTCTCTCTTTCTCTCTCTCTCTCTCTCTCTCTCTCTCTCTCTCTCTCTCTCCTCTCTCTCTCTCTCTCTCTCTCTCTCTCTCCGTGTGTGTGTGTGTGTGTGTGCGTGTGCGTGCGCGTGCGTGTGCGTGCGTGCGTGTGTGTGTGTGTGTGTGTGTGTGTGTGTGTGAGAGAGAGAGAGAGAGAGAGAGAGAGAGAGAGAGAGAGAGAGAGAGAGAGAGAGAGAGAGAGAGAGAGAGAGAGAGAGAGAGAGAGAGAGAGAGAGAGAGAGAGAGAGACGTGTCTTTAAAGTAAAATGATGTTTCACGAATACAAATAAAACTTTTACAAAATATTAAAAAGCATAGCAAATTGAATTGTGGCCTTAGAAACAAAGCACAAGAAAGAAAGCAAGACGAAGCTACATGGATGGACATAGACTGATAGAAAGAAAAGGAAACATATCGTGTAGATTTTTGCGTTGTTGGTTTGTAGTTTTATAGTTTGTTGGCTGTTCGGCCGGCTGGCTGA
>JAGGCT020002027.1:22500-25000 GCA_017654935.2 Phymorhynchus buccinoides
TAGCTATCGGAAACACAACAACATAATTTTTTTTATTGGGATGACACATTTCCTACCCCTGTTGATGACAAAACAGTTTCTGGAAAAGTTCTGTTGTTGTTACTGTTGTTGTTAACGAATGATAGGTCAGAATGAATAGGAGCCAGAATGGTGGCGCATTGGCCGTGGGCTCTCAAGAGAAGAAGATAGACTGCTTGGTGTGTTGGTTTAAATACATTTGTATTCAGATCAACAGGGCACATAAACATCAATACATTGTCAACATAAATGAGCAGCAACAAGCTTGAAGCTTATAGTGTGCCCGCTATCTACATGTATATTACATATGACGACTGTTGAAAACAAGTGTATTGTTTGCTGACGACGGTGATATGACCGGAAATGATAAGATCTGACTTCTGACAACACCACAATTTCTCAAAACAATGACTAGAAAAACAATGATGAATTTCCTATTGTAATCAGTAGTATATTTTTTGTCTTATCTAGGAGCCAGTTTATTTTTGCTGTCTTTCATTGCTTTGACGCTTCTTTACGATGACAGGTTTTGAATGTCATTATTTTTGTTGAGCTTTAAGGATGTATTACCTTTCGAAAATAAAT
The DNA here is from genome assembly GCA_017654935.2 of Phymorhynchus buccinoides. Taxonomy (NCBI): domain Eukaryota; kingdom Metazoa; phylum Mollusca; class Gastropoda; order Neogastropoda; family Raphitomidae; genus Phymorhynchus; species Phymorhynchus buccinoides. The sequence goes on from JAGGCT020002027.1 coordinate 23,104, forward strand.
GTTATCAAACGTTGTGAGGGATGACCCTGTTACCTGTGATGTTCTGTGCATTCGTTTCCTCTTCCCAGCATGCTATGCTTTTGCCTCTTGTTCATCTATCCGTCAGTTTATAGCATTTAACAGAAACACTAATAATTTGGTGAAGGGTAGAATATTACATCATGACATTTTCCTTTGAGTTCTGGGGTTCATCTAGACTTAACCCTTTCACCATTTTTCGGCCAAATCTTGCCATTAAATTTACCTGGGTAGAGAACAAAATCCATCTGCAGTATTGGGGAATCTTCTGTGATATATATAAAATAAGGTCTATCCTTTACTTCCCAAAACTAAGACAACAGGGTCTTTGGATAATAGACCCCAATTTGATGCCTTTTAGTGACATAGGAGTCAAATCACTGTGGTGCTAAAAATGCGAGTTTGGCAGTGAAAGGATTAATCTACAGGGTTTAAAAGAATGTGATTCCTTCTTGTTGTTGCTTTGCGGGATTGTTCAAATCAGTGAATGGGGTTATAACTTGTTTAAACAGCTCGCTCCCCTAGGTATTGTTCCCTAATTGGCTCCCAGTGAATGGGGTTCAAGTCACTGAATACCTTATCTCTCTGATTTAAAAATCAAGCTCGCCAACTACGTTCGTGTAGTCATGAGTGCTCAAATTAGCCAACGTTCTTTTTCAACACTGTGGAATTCTCTGCCTTCTCCTCTCCGGTCTCCTCATCAAAACCTCTCTTAAAAATCTTTTTCCTGCTCCCTAAATATTTGATCAGTTGTCTAAGGTTTGTGCTGTGTTTTGTGGTGCGTGTGTGTGCGTGTGTGTGTGTGTGTGTGTGTGTTGGCTGTTTGAGTGTGTGTGTGTGGTGTGTGTGTGTGTGTGTGTGAGCTGCTTGTGTGTATTTTGGTTTTTGTGGGTTACATACTAATCTGCCGTACGTTTGAATGTGTGTTGGTGTATGTGGTGTCCAAGACGAAATGAACATGGCTACATTGTGTGTGTTTATGTGTGTGTGTGTGTTGTGTGTGTGTGTGTGTGTGTGTGTGTGTGTGTGTGTGTGTGTGTGTGTGCGTGTGTTTGGTGTGTGTGTGTGTGTGTGCGTGTGCGTGTCTGCAGATTATTACATTTAAATGTTGTTGTTTTTTTGTTATCTGTTGATGAATGAATAAAAACAGTATGTCAGCGAAAATTTCCCCGTGGGGATACTCCCCAAAACGATTGGCTGTTTAGGGTCGCCTTTGAATGTATCATGACTACAATATGTCTGCCCCCAGCGAAAATTTCCCTTCTGGAAGTTCGTATAAATGTGCTTGAAGTTCTGTGCTTGTAGCTTCCACTAATCTTTCACTCTCTTTGACTCTGCCTTTTCCCTTTGCTTTTTGTCATCTACTATCTTTCTGCCTTATTGGCCCATTCTCCGGTCTTTAAAAAAGAATCTTCCCGATTTTTTTCATTTGAGTTCCTCCGAAATCGGAATGTGTTGGCTGCATGCAGCGGGGAGACCAGTGAAAACTGAAAACCGGACACACAGCCTACGTACCTTACCCGTTATGGCCATATGGTCTGGGAACGCAAAAGAAGAAGAAGTCAGCGAAAAAAGTCAACATTTAACTCGAATCATAATGTTGAATACAGGTGTAGTTTAGTTTTTATTGTTTATTATTTGTAAGTTATGTAACTCTTGTATAAATCAATGTTGTGCATCTAGGTGAGTGCACGTGAGTGGATGCGCGCGCGTGAGTGAGTGAGTGAATGAGTGAGATGTAAGAAGGTTAGCCTAAGTAATGTCTGATATACGTACGGTAAAATTCAAGACTCGTTTTTGTTTTGTTTTTAGATAGAAAGAAAGACAGACAGACAGACAGACAAATAAACAAAACACACGCAGAAAGGACAGACAGAAA
>JAGGCT020002028.1:0-25000 GCA_017654935.2 Phymorhynchus buccinoides
TCATACAAACATTTGACTGGGAAACCTATACACGTTTAGAAAGAAGAAAGCTTGAATTTTGCAATGAAAGTAAAGAAAACAACTTGCCTTGAAAATGGTGACAGCACTAATCCAGTAAAGCACTTTCACTGTGGTTGCAGATAACCCCACCCCCACCCCATCCCACGATGATCTGTCACTGCTACTCGTGTCAGACATCTCAAAACCATGCAGTCAAACCCTTTTCCTTCACTTTGCAACACAAATACAAGCCTAATTACCTTCCTAGTCTGCATCAGAGTAGCTATCGGCAACATACTCATCCTCATCCTCACAATCACTACTTTCATCACTCATTTTCACACAAACAAATGCAAACCGGATATCGACAAAAATGGCTAGACTCAGACAGCTGGAAGTCGTACAAGTGCTACAAGCTTTCTGATTGGTTAGCTATATTCGCTTATTCGATTGGCCAAAGTTCAGCGTGAAATATGAATGAGCCAAACTAAGCCACGATCGTGGCCCATCGTACTCGTCCGGGGGAGCCCTGATCGGGGCTCATCGTGCCCAGAGGGTTAAAGACTGAATTGAATGGACAAATTCCAAGATTGTGTGGCATGTAAATTTCACAATGTTGTCTAAAAGGTGTAACCATCACCAATAGTGGGTGTGATGTTACAGCCATAAACAAACACACACGCACACACATACTGCCGCTCAAACAACCTTATTTTGTGTCCATAGCTGGCTTATAGGTCAGGGGAAGTAATTATCTTTTTAAAAGTGAGTGCTAGCTTGAGTTTGATTAAATGAATGATCTCCCTTGGATTTGCTTCTGTATGTTTATTACAATTAAGTATAAAAAATTTATTACAAGATATTTTTAGTGTTTTAAAATGCTTTGTAAGTTGGGAAAGGAAGTAATTGGAGAGTTCCTTCCTCCCTGTCAGTTTGCTCATTTCCTGTTTTATCTGAGCAAGAGGAGAGAGGTTTCAGAACAGCAGGATTGAATCAGTTCAATCGTTGCCTCTAATCACAGGCAATAGTTCTGGGGCCTTTTATTCCCCTTTGTTCTTTTTTATTATTGATATTCTCTTTATCTTTTGTTTTTTTCTTGAGAAATTAAAAGAAAGAATATCTTAGAAATTATTTTGTGTTAATAGTACTTCTGAAATCAGAGAGATATATACAAAAACACTAGCTAGACCACCATTCTTCCACAGAACCCGGGTTAAAAAAGTTTGCAATAAAAACAATTATAGATATTATATCACACAATCACAATCTTTTATTGGTCCCCATAAGGATATGCATGCTGTGGTGACACGTAAAATACAAATAAAACTGAGCAAACTTCAAATAGTAAGACATCTATGCAAAACTTGCGCTCACGCAGTCAGCAACACACACACACACACACACTGATACATATAAACACACACATTAACACACACACATAAACTTGTGGACATCAGGCACACACCCTTCAACTCACACACATACACCATGATGAAATATAATTCATTAAAACTATCTGGATGATAAATGAAAGAACTCCCTTCCCTTGGTTTGTTTGATTCCTCACAGAAAAGCAGCACGGAGGAGCTGTACAAGATGTGGCTTATAGATATTATATCTGGATGATAAATGAAAGAACTCCCTTCCCTTGGTTTGTTTGATTCCTTGCAGAAAAGCAGCACAGAGGATCTGTACAAGATGTCACTGGCCCTGGCCGTCATCAGCGCTCTGGCCATTGGTGAGAGAAACAGCATTGATGAATATCGTGTTGGTGGACAGTGTTGGGATGATATCACACACACACACACACCGTGGGGATACTGGGGGGGGCTTTCGTACAAATAATGTCCCCACCTTCTGGAAGTTCTGTGCTTGTAACTTCCTCTAATCTGTCACTCTCTTTTCCTTTGCTTTCTGTCATCTGTAACTTCCTCTAATCTGTCACTCTCTTTTCCTTTGCTTTCTGTCATCTGTAACTTCCTCTAATCTGTCACTCTCTTTTCCTTTGCTTTCTGTCATCTGTAACTTCCTCTAATCTGTCACTCTCTTTTCCTTTGCTTTCTGTCATCTGTAACTTCCTCTAATCTGTCACTCTCTTTGACTCTGCCTTTTCCTTTGCTTTCTGTCATCTGTAACTTCCTCTAATCTGTCACTCTCTTTGACTCTGCCTTTTCCTTTGCTTTCTGTCATCTGTAACTTCCTCTAATCTGTCACTCTCTTTGACTCTGCCTTTTCCTTTGCTTTCTGTCATCTGTAACTTCCTCTAATCTGTCACTCTCTTTGACTCTGCCTTTTCCTTTGCTTTCTGTCATCTGTAACTTCCTCTAATCTGTCACTCTCTTTGACTCTGCCTTTTCTTATGCTTTCTGTCATCTGTAATGTTTCCTCTAATCTGTCACTCTCTTTGACTCTGCCTTTTTCTTATGCTTTCTGTCATCTGTAACTTCCTCTAATCTGTCACTCTCTTTGACTCTGCCTTTTCCTTTGCTTTCTGTCATCTGTAACTTCCTCTAATCTGTCACTCTCTTTGACTCTGCCTTTTCTTATGCTTTCTGTTATCTATCGTCCGTACAAATAGTTCCCAAGATTTTCCCCAGCCGAAGACAAACATGCTGGGCCTATTTCTTATTTATAGGCACATGGCGGCAGCATGACGCATCTGCAGATGTCACAGGAAACTGAGTGATTGACAAAGTAGAAATGATGCTGTCACACACCCAAAGTTGCATTCCTATGTATTCACCTAAGAACAATAGCAGAGAACAGTTTCAAAGAACAATAACTTTAAGGAAACCACAAAGAACAGTAACTCTGGAGATGGATTTTGATCAAATGGCAATGTGTAACCAATGGAACCAAGTCCAATGCCTGGAGTTTGTAAATTGAATGTAGCAAAATATAATAAAAGCCTACATTTATTTCATTTTCTTCAATCTTGAAAATATGCATATATATGACATAATTTTACACTCCCACCAAATGCAAAGACATTCACTGCCAAGTACCCTGCCATATGTATGTGTCTATATTTAGAGCTCATGTAACTGTTTCTTCTGTTAAAGCAATGCATGCTCACTCAAAAAATAGTCTTGTCGGTTGAGATGTCAAAAAATGCATGGCGCTAGAAAAATTAAAGAACAGATTACAAATATTAGAACATTCCCGTAGCAATTATTTTAAAGATTCCATGTGTGTGTTGATATTTAGGCTCTTTACAATTTATTCCATAAATGAATTAAAAAAATGTTAAAAGTCTAATGAACTTATAGCTTAACCCCTTCACTGCCAGAGAAAGTTTGAGAAACTATCTTCTTTATTACATGTATTATAAAATAAAAAGGAGACCTGTTACTGTTATCTGAACGAACGAAACATACACTCAGCCCTGAGGTAAAACAAAGGTTAACAAACCTTCTGAAGAAAAAAAAAAAGAAGTCTATAGAGGTACAGTGAAAATCGCTTCATTCAAAATTGAAGGGACCCACATTTTATTTTGAGATAGCCAATATTTGGAGTCAAAATGACCTTTCAACATAAAGATGATTAAACTGGGACCTGAAAATTATTGTCAGTTATCCAGTGTTTTTGAGTTATCCATTTTTGAGTTAGCAGGAATCCACTGTATATCTTTCCCGACTTGTCTAAAGCAAAAACAAGCATTCCACAACTAGGACATCAAAAGTTATGACATCATCAATGACATCACCGGCACAGACAGGGAAGGGGTTAAAATAAATGTTAAAAGTCTTATAGCTTCATGAACAACGTGAGTGATCTTTTATGGTAGATATTTGTTAAAGAAATGTTAAAAGTCTTATAGCTTCATGAACAACGTGAGTGATCTTTTATGGTAGATATTTGTTAAAGAAATGTTAAAAGTCTTATAGCTTCATGAACAACGTGAGTGATCTTTTATGGTAGATATTTGTTAAAGAAATGTTAAAAGTCTTATAGCTTCATGAACAACGTGAGTGATCTTTTATGGTAGATATTTGTTAAAGAAATGTTAAAAGTCTTATAGCTTCATGAACAACGTGAGTGATCTTTTATGGTAGATATTTGTTAAAGAAATGTTAAAAGTTTTATAGCTTCATGAACAACGTGAGTGATCTTTTATGGTAGATATTTGTTAAAGAAATGTTAAAAGTTTTATAGCTTCATGAACAACGTGAGTGATCTTTTATGGTAGATATTTGTTAAAGAAATGTTAAAAGTTTTATAGCTTCATGAACAACGTGAGTGATCTTTTATGGTAGATATTTGTTAAAGAAATGTTAAAAGTTAAAGAAATGTTATAGCTTCATGAACAACGTGAGTGATCTTTTATGGTAGATATTTGTTAAAGAAATGTTAAAAGTTTTATAGCTTCATGAACAATGTGAGTGATCTTTTATGGTAGATATTTGTTAAAGAAATGTTAAAAGTTTTAGCTTCATGAACAACGTGAGTGATCTTTTATGGTAGATATTTGTTAAAGAAATTGTAAAAGTTTTATAGCTTAATGAACAACGTGAGTGATCTTTTCTGGTAGATATTTGCTGTGCCAGAGGTTTGAGAATGTATTCCTGCACATTGTGGGTTTCTGTTGTTTTTCTTCAGTGTACGTTGTCCTGCTTCTCCCCTTCTGGGTGCTGAACGCGGTAAAGAGGGACTACGTTCTGGACGTCAGGGAACGACAGGGCATCTGCTACGAGCCTGTCACCTGCTGCTCCTGTCTGTGGCACATCTGACATGCCGGCACGTCATGTCACTGCACTATATGGCGCATCTGAGATGACGTGTCACTTCTGGCACAACAAATCATTTCTTGTTGCACATCTGACACGAGGTGTCACTTCTGATTATGGATTATCTGACGTGACATGTCATTATCTGGGGTTATATCCGACATGACTTGTCACTTGTGTAACATTGTTTTGGCGACTGCAGGGCTACTTACCACCTTTGTTTTATTGCTGCACATTTTTTTTCTTACTTTAGATAATTACCGTACAGTAAGTACTTTTGAAAGGTGGTAGGTTTTTAAAAAAAGAACTATCCCTCACATGAAGGGTTGGACACGAGATACTTTATTGCTGTTAGTTGTACTACTTGTAGTAGGCAAAATGACAGATTATATTCTAATCGAAGTTTGACATGAAATTTCTTTCTTTTTTTATGTGTAATCACAATTTAACCCAGCTGGTCTGGTCTAATACCATGGTGACATTAAAAATATTTTATAATTTATTCAGATAAAAAAAGCGTACCCTATTTTTTGGACTATGAAGCGTGCCTAAGACGCACCGGCAAATTTCACACAAAATTAACATTTTGTTATTATATATTTCATCAGTCATACGATAAGACGCAAAGGTCTCAGCCTGGTGGAAAAACTATCGCTTTATAGTCAGAAAAATATGGTAATTTATACATTATAAATACATGTGTACATTATAAATACATGTGTACATTATAAATACATTTGTACATTATAAATACATTTGTACATTATAAATACATTTACATTTGTACATTATAAATACATACGCCTGTGATTCCCTTGTTTTGAACTAACCCAAAGTCACTGCTGACATATGGATGCATTTTTAATTTGTACTCCCTTTCCCTCTAACACCCACCCCCACCCCCACCCCACCCCCGTCTTTTTGCTAAAATTTGTGAAGGGAAAATCATTCTCATGGGCTTAGGGTCTGTGCACATTAGATCGGCTAGTTCCGTACGTAAACCCCATTAACTTAATATATAAGAAATAAGCTGACGCGGAGACTCATCCACAATCCCATCCACTTATTTTTTTATAGATGTGGCCTGACGAAAAGTGAGCAATTCACTTGGAAAATTGGCCAGAAATGATATGATGGGCGTCTGTGTTTGTTGTTTAGTCTGGTATATAAAGACTTTGCTACAGATGATATGATGGGCGTTTGTGTTTTTTGTTTAGTCTGGTATATACCACTTATTTCTTATGTAAGCAAAAGGGGTTCTTCTTCTTCCTGTATCGAAGGTGTTCAAAGGAGAGCAACCAAACTAGTAAAAGCATTACGGAAATTAGATTATGGTGGCATGTTAGATAAACTGAACTTACCATCCCTAAAACATCGGCGACTACGCCATGATTTAATAAATGTTTATAAAAATGTTCACAGTTCTGATATTACTAACAAACATTTGTTACAACTTTCTAGCTACTCAAAAACTAGGAATAATGATTTGAAATTACTAACCCAATACAGCAGAACTAACATTAAAAATAATTTCTTTAGTAACAGAGTCACTAAATACTGGAATTCTCTTCCAGCACATATCAAGTTGGCACCTAACCTTAATCAGTTCAAAAACCTCCTCGATAAAGACCCCAAGATTCAACAATTGAAATGTGTATAATGATTAACACATCTAAAAGCGTCCTAGTCATGCCAATCATGAAAAATAATAAAAATAATCAGAAAGGACACATTAAGAGGTCGCGAGGCCTAGTTGTCCTCATTCTCTGACCTGTAAATCGGCCACCTTCATCAAGTTGAAGATTTTGCCGATATATTAAAAAAGTAAAAGCAAATGAAGGTCAGGTCACATAAAACACAAAATCTGGTAGGGTATATTTTATGTTATTACACTTTGGCAGAAGTAGGAAAAAAGCGAATGAGATGAATAAATATACTAATAAATATTATTTTTTTCTTAAATTCTGTATGGAACTTGCGGATAGCAGATCTAATATGCACAGGCCCTTAGATAGAACGGTTATAGTCATCATACAATCATGTGGCCTAAAATCTCCATTTCACCAAGGCAACAGTGATTTGTTAGGACAGACGCAACTGGGACTGATCTTATTGGCAGGCTAAGCTATCCTCCTAGTTGCCATGGCAGGATATAGACAACTATGCAGCGTCTATGAGCAGATTAGCTTGCTTTATCTAGTGAATATTCTCTACACCATTGGAAATTTCTCCTCCAAAATCGGAATGTGTCGGCTGAATGCAGCGGGGAGACCAGTGAAAACTGACATCCTGACTCATACGTACCTCACCCATTATGGCCATGACTTGGGAACGCAGAAGACAAAAAGGAATGAAAATTAACTTAATTGAGAGTGCCAAATTTCCTGTTAGTGTAAATTAAAGTGGAAAGGAAAAGAAAAATTTGTCAGTCGGTATCTTTTTTTTATAATTTAAAAAACAAGGGCAAACAATCAGTCAGATAAATGATTGTGTCACTTTTTTTTCAGTAGTCATTTGCAGAGGAATCGTAGAAGCATTCAAATTTATCCCGTAGTAAATGTGGATGGACGTAATAGCTTTCCTTGCCCTGTCCTTGCCACTGATCTAGTGATCAAGAAGCCTTTCTTGACCACAGGAAAGCTAACCTAGTGTGTTTGCCCACTGGGCATGCTCAGAGACCTACCTTAACCTTTCAACATCATACTGATTTGCATTGAATTTGAGATGCATCTTCTTTGCCATGCGTGGCCACAATCAACAATGATGTGCAAGATGTGTTCTTTTTTTGTGGTAGGTTTGCTCCTGCTATTGACGTAACTTTGGAGGACTACTTGCTTTGACGTAAGTGTGTTCTTTTAATTGCGTAATAAGGGCAGCCCAATTAAGGCCGAGTCGCTTGGGGGGGGGGGGCACACATTAAATTTTTCATAACAAAGTTAACTGTAAGTAAGTGAAAATGTGCACACATTAAATTTATATCCAAAATGTTAAACGAGAATGAAACAAACGTTTATACTCAGTGAATACGATCTCAACTTCACAGCAGGGAATAGTGTTATTCTCAACTTCACAGCAGGGAATAGTGTTGTTCTCAACTTCACAGCAGGGAATAGTGTTGTTCTCAACTTCACAGCAGGGAAGTGTTATTCTCAACTTCACAGCAGGGAATAGTGTTGTTCTCAACTTCACAGCAGGGAATAGTGTTGTTCTCAACTTCACAGCAGGGAATAGTGTAACGTTGTTCTTAACTTCACAGCAGGGAATAGTGTTGTTCACAGCAGGGAATAGTGCTCAACTTCCAGCAGGGAATAGTGTTGTCACAGCAGGGAATTGTTCTCAACTTCTTTCAACTTCACAGCAGGGAATAGTGTTATTCTCAACTCACAGCAGGGAATAGTGTTATTTCAACTTCACAGCAGGTTTCCCAGTGTTGTTCTTAACTTCACAGCAGGGAATTCACAGCAGGGAATAGTGTTGTTCTCAACTTCTGTTTTCACAGCAGGGAATAGTGTACGTTTTCTTCTGCATTCAACTTCACAGGCCATAATGGGGTAAGGTACCGTACATATGTGTCCGGTTTTTAGTTTTCTCTCGTCTTCCCGCTGTATACAGCCGACACATTCCTATTTCAGAGGAGCTCAGATGACAGTAAGCAAAGGGAAGAATCGAAGAAAGTGACAGATTTGAGGAAGTTGCATGCACAGAACTACCAGAACTGAGAAGATGGGGGAACTATTTGCACCAGACCCCCGGTATCCCAAAGGGAAGAATCGAAGAAAGATTTGAGGAAGTTGCAAGCACACAGGAAACCCCCGGTATCCCCACAGGAAACATGTCTATAAGCATCGCATGTTTGTTGGCTGCCAAGTTATCTTTCCTGGGATCATTTCTTTGCCATGTTTCACACGTGTCTTCATCAATCATTCCACCAACAATCCCATTTTTGTTGATATTAAACATTTGCTTTGTATGCAGTTTGAATTAATGTGCAATCTTTATTAACTTGCTCTCCGTCCATTGTTGAAATTTTCTATATAACAATTTTAATTTTTATAATGTAAATCACTAAATGATGAAAATAAACCGTTGTTTCCTGTAAACAGGTGCATGATGTTTGTTATTGATGTCCCATATGTGCCTTCCCAGGTCGAGAGGACGTAAAACACAAAATTTCATTCATGTTTGTTACAATGTAATTATGTTTGAATTATGGTATTGGTATTACTGTTATAGTCGGGTTGCTCCCAGTCGCACCTGGAGAGGGCGGTGCAGCTAGTGCCGCACCTCTTCTTTTTTTTTGGGGGGGGGGGGGGGGGAGGTTTCTGGGGCTTAAAATGCGTGAAGTGCATGGGCACACGGGACCTGGGTTTCATCCGAAAGGTTGCTTAAAATGCGTGAAGTGCATGGGCACACGGGACCTCGGTTTTTGTCGTTTCATCCGAAAGACCCGATGTTCAGACCACAAGGTCTAGTGGGAAGTGAGTGGAAACACTCCGCTGCAGCCAGGAACCATCCTGGGTTTGTTGGTTACGAGGCGAACATGGTGCCTCTGAGCCACTCTACCACTGAATAACTGAAATCTTAAGAACATTTTTTTAATGGAGTTAAAAACTTGATTGCGATTATTTGCTGTGTGTTACATATTGTTCCAACTAGATAAGACCTTAATATTTGCTTTTTGGACCTCACCAGACCTGTTTACCCCCTACACAAGTCTCGAGTAGTCTGGATAGCTGAAATGAGTAGTCCTCTTCATTAAACCATCAAACAATGTTCACTGAAAATGAGTAATTAGAGCATTTTTTTCCATTTTGAAGAGTAGTAGAGGTCCAAATAGAGTAGAATACTACTCGAAAAGAGCAGAGTAAACAGGTCTGCATCACCTTTGGACGCGAGCACAAAATATCAATTTGTTGAGGTATAGCTGAAGGCAATCTTTTGGGCAAGCTATCCATTATTTATCTTAACTCTTCTAGCACCATGGGCGAATGTATTCACCCAGTACATCACTTCACTCCCACCAAGTGCAATGACATTCACTGGCAAGTGGCCTGTGTGCTTGTCTATTTTCAGAGCTTATGTCAGCGATTTTTTGGGGGGTTAAAGCAATGCTAGCGCACTCAAAAAAATAGTTCTTGGTCGAGATGCAGACAACCAAGAACATCAAAAAATATATGATGCTAGAAGAGTAGTGGCATGCATCATCATTGGGAAAATTTAATTGCAAAAGTGTGGATTGGAGTGTGGTCTGTGCTCAATTGCCCTAATAATTATTATATTCTCCTAACCACAAGAATTTAAGGGCCACAGTTTGGAGTGGTTTTTTTTACATTGCCAGCCCTTATCTGATCACAAATGTAACTTTCACAAATATGCAGATGATACAGAGCTGTCCAGGAGAAGCACTCCTGATGAGTTTCAGTCGGTTAAATCAGAGGTTTCTGAGTGCGTCAGCAGTGTTCAGGGGTGGATGACCAGTAACAAGCTGAAACTGAACAGTGAAAAGACCGAGGTGATGCCTGTTGGCACCTCCTCTTCCCTGAAGAAGGTTAAAACAGATTCCATCAATATTGTTGGATCTGAATTGCCATTTCGGAACTGTTAAGTACCTCGGTGTCTCCCTCGATCAAACCATGTCGATGCAGGAGCAAATATCTAGTGTTTGTCGTGCATCTTTCTTAGAGCTAAGGCGTATCGCCTCCATCAGACCCTTCCTGTCCAGAGATGCTGCTGTTAGACTGATTTCTGCCTTCGTGTTGTCCAGATTGGACTACTGTAATTCGATGTATGCTGGGCTTCCAGCAGAACAGATTTCGCGCTTACAGAGAGTGCAGAACAGTGCTGCTCGGCTTGTGCTTGGCTAAAGCGTGATCACATCACACCTCTTTTGGCTGAGCTCCACTGGCTTCCTGTCAAATTCCGCTGGCAGTTCAAGATGGCTACTCTCGATTTTCGTCACTTTGACAAAAGTCTTCCTCACTACCTCTCTTCTTCTCTCTGCACCTACCAAAGCTCTCGTACTCTTCGTTCTTCTTCCCAGAAACTTCTTAAAGTTCCTAAGCGGTCCTTGAAATCTTCGGGTGAGAGGGCGTTTAGTTTTGTTGCACCAAACGTTTGGAATTCTCTCCCTGACCATACCTGTAACCAGTCCACTCTTCCTTCCTTCAAGTCCCAACTAAAGACCCACTTCTTCAGGAAAGCTTTCTCTCTGCAAAGTCTATGATCCTTTCCCCACTCTTGACGTCGAGTCATGAGGTTAACGCGTGCGTGTGTATGGGGTGGGGGTGGGGAGTAGGGGGGTGGGGTGGGGAGTATGGTGTTGAAGGGAGGTGGGTGTTGGTGTGTTGTGTTATGATTATATGCAATGCATTCTCTAATATGTATTCATTTTGATAGAGATGTATGGTGAGGATGCGTGGGCCAGTTTGTTAGAAATGTTTGTACGAATGGTGAGTGAAAAGCGCATTGAGTTGCTTTGCAAGATTATGCGCTATATAAGCATTATTAATTATATTTATTCTTCAGGCATGCGATTGAGAAATTGCGACAGGCTGAAAAGCATCCGAAAAAGGCTGAATCCCCCTTGAAACTAAAGCCTTTTTAGTAATCGAAGCCTTAAAAACAGCATTGAAAGTGGAATTGATATATTTAGTTCATTTTGTAATCACTTATAACAGGTTTTTCTATACTCATTTGGTCTCTTTTTGATCTCATAAATGACATATATATGGGCCATCAAAACCTGAAATCAGCCTAAAGACTGAAAAATCTCATGCCTGGCAGTCACTCTACTGTTTAAGCCCCCTCCCCAAGGTTAGGTTGATCAAATTATCGTCAGGGATGTCATACTAGTACAAGGATCCCACTGAATTAATCATCTTCGTCGACCGCTCAGACAGTCTCCTGTCATACGAGTGCAGATGCATCATGCTGCCATTATGCACCTAATAGGCACGGCATGTCCGTCTTCGGCTGGAGAAAATCTCTGTAAAGGGCCAGCCACACGTCCACTAAAATCGCACGACTGTACGATACGATTCGATTACGTGGTCTTGAAGTGCGAATCACATTTCAAGATTTGTTCTTTGAGACCACGTGATCAAATCATATTGTACGATTTTAGTGGACGTGTGGCTGGCCCATAAGAAATTCTGAAAATATGGCAGTAGAATGGATCAGTAAGGCAGAAAGATAGCAAATGACAGTAAGCAAAGGGAAAGGGCAGAGTCAAAGATCAACAGATTAGAGGAAGTTACAAGCACAGAACTTCCAGGTGGGAGAACTATTTGTAAGAAAGACCCCACTAGTATCCACACAGGGAGGATCCTCTTTTCTATATGGATTAGCAAAATGAACTGCTGGCTGTCTTTTGCTGAGAAAGTGATCCTCAATGTCAGATTGTTAAAGCTGCCTATGCCACCTAGTGATGAATCGGGAACAGATAATTTTCTGTGGCTATAAACTACTACTTCATGACAGGCAAGGACTATAATCTTATGTAGATGGCGCACACATCTCAGTGCATGAGACAGGGGCAGAGAATAAAACACAAAAAGATGCAAGAAAAATGAAAGAACATTTGCATGGGGAAATACAATGTTTTTGAGCAAAAGCCAAAAATAGTCAACCCCCAAAATACCAATTTTCTATTTAGGACTTATCTATGTCTATTTTTTTTATGTATTCTACCTATATCCACAACATGAAAGACAATTTTGAATGATTTCTTTGTTTATTTCATTGGTGTTTTTAATCAAGTCAACAGAAACAGAGGCAAAATTCTGTCTTCTAGTTCTATGTCTTGATTTTTGCAAATGATCTATGTCGAATGTCAAACTTCGAATGGCTATAAAATATAAATTATCCAAGATAACTCAATTCTGTTTTCCGAGTAATGGCTAGGAATCTTTGCTCCGTCTTATAAAACTACAATCTCAATTTATGGCAACATTCCGTTATGTCTGTTTTCCCATGCACTATCACATTTAATAGAAAAGCTTTCAGACAGAGAAGAAACTGACACTTCATTTTTTTTAAGAAACTTTTATTACAAATGTTAAGACAAAAAAGACAGCAGAAGAAACAAGAACTAGCGTACTAAAACTCAAATCATACAAGTTTCTTCGTTAAACAATTTCATTATAATCCAATTGTTTTTCTTCTTTTTTTCTGGGGGGGGTGTTGGTACTTTTCAGTTTTGATGTACAATTCTGTCTGTGTGGTGGTGCGTCAATGTCGGTTCTAGAGTCCAGGTTGTGATCCGTCATGATGTTGTGATCTACATGCTGTCCATTTTATTAAAAAAAAAGTTGTCTAGTAAACGAGTCGGATAAAAAAAATAAAAACATAAAAAACCAAAGTATGTCTTTCCAATGCAGCTTACTGGGTTAATGTGTTCTAAACTGCTGAAAAGATTCCCCCAACGATTTGCATAGAAAAACTCAAAGGAGCCTCTCCTGCGTGGGAACAGTGTATAAGCGTCAGGTGTTCAAATTATTTCCCCCCTTTAACACTTTGTTCTTTCCCCCATCTGCAGGCGCTGTAGACACGAGGCGTCCTTTACCATTGGAACTAGCTTGTTTCTCCGCACTTACAAAAAAAAAAGAAAAAAGAATTAGAAATAGTTAAAAACACTCAAGATGTTTCTTTCTTTTTTTTGGACTTTTTTAGTTTTTTCAGAACCAACATTGGATGTGGTGGTGGTGGAAACTAGGTGGTAGGTCCGGTCAGATGGTTACTCCTTGTCGCCATCCTCCGTGGCTGCTTCGGCTTTGGCGTCACCGCTGCCCTTTTCTACTTCCTTCACCTCAGTAGCCTGCTTGGTTTCCTCCTGTGCGCACATAACAAACATGAGACGCATGAAAAACTTGGAGAAAACACAATAAACAACACAATACGGGCACATGATTACTTTTATTATAAGAGAACAACAAAAGGTTGCATCAGGAGGAAACATTGTCAAGTATTATAGTATATTTTCAGACAATTGATTTCTTGAACAACCAGCTTTCCTTCATTCAAGTCTTGCAGAAAGTCAGGCTTAACAAAACAAAACTGTTACGTTTTTGAGGCACACTGCCTTGTAATCCACCACATCAGATGAAATTTTGAGTGCGGAAACACCTAAAACTTAACACTGGGTTAACAGACTTTTAGTACATTTAGTTTAATAGAAAAAAATTTAAATGTATTTCTTTGTCAACTCTACAGGTAAACACCTGGGTATTCTTAATACAGACAATACCTTTTAACAGCATCATACTTTGCCCACACACATAAAGGCAACCCCCAAACAAAAAGTCCAGCTGTGACGCACCTTGTTGTTGGTGCTGCGGCGGTTGGCTCCCTGGCCCCGCCCTCCACGGCCGCGACCTCGTCCTCCGCGGTATCCTCCACGACCATAGCCTCGGGGCTGGTAGTAGCCGGGAGGGTCGTAGTAGTCACGGCGGTTCATGCCATAGTTGTACCGCTGGAAGGGACGGCGGCGCGGGAAAGGAGCCTGCACAACAACATCCTGATTTTGCCATTTTATTAGCAAGAACCAAATCAAAACATCATCATCTTCAAAATTATCAGAGAAAAACTAAAACACACACACACACATCTATCTATATTAGTACAAACAAACAAAAACTCACGGTCACCATATCTACATTTTTTTTTTTCATTTCGAGAAAGGCTGTGTTGGCAACCAACCCTTGATTTATTCAAGTCACAGCAACTGTTGAGCTAAAGACCAAAACAGAACCAAAATCCTGTTTTGTCTTCAGTACTAAAATGAAATCACCTCAAACAACTGTAGAATAACTAACATTCACAGATCTATGTAGATTTTGGGCATAATCACTGCAGTTCTTCAAACACAGTTTGAAGTAATTTGTTTGAAGTCATTCAGCAGATACTTTTAAAAAGAAACCAACTTGAAGTTACAATAAATGAATGCGAACCCCAACGATAGCCCATCATCTCCCAACACCCTTTCAAAAAACGCATCCTGTGCCAGCATTTTACATTGTGATAGTATGACACTTGTCATCATAACATCTTAGAAGTCCTTCTAAAGTAGTAGGCTTGAACAGGACTTCTAAAATATAATGCTGAGTCTCGTACTACCACATGGTAAATACCGGTCCAGATCTGTACACACATTCCACCCGGTGGTCCTACCTGGTCCATGTAGTAGTCTCCTGGATGCATCATGGGCGCGGCCTGGTAGCCGTCGACATAGCGACGGGGGGGTGCTCCAAAGAAGCGGCGGGGGAAGAAGCTGCCTCTTCGCATGCCGCCGCGCCGCCGGCCTCGTCCCCTGTCCTGGTCGTCCTGGTCATCTTCCTCCTCCTCTTCGTCGTTCTCTTTGTCCATGTTCTGTGGTCAGCGCAGGTAAGCACCATTAGTACATGGTAAACAGTCCTCCATGAAACAGTATAATAAATGGAAACAAGTTTAAATAATGATTTCAATAAAAGGTCTTAGCAAATACATGTATTGATGTCATGGTCTAAATTCACACAAGACCTTTTAGTTTAGAGGGAACGGTACATTTTCTGTCTCAGCACACTGCCAGTTTAAGAGGAAGTGATTACATTTTAATGACAGAAAAAAAGTTATTTTATAGTCACAAACTGAAACAGTACCACAAAATGTTCTTAGGAAAGTTCGGTAGTGCTGCTCAAACTTTAGCTAAATACATATCCAATTTTGAATGATCATTTTTTTAACTATCAGATTTCTACAAGACAGTAACCTAAAAAAAAAAAAGCATCTACAACCAGCTCTGAAACATGGGCACACACAACTGAAACCAATTAGAATTATAACAAGAAAGGGTAGAGGAACAATGTTAGAAGAAACTCATTTTTCATAGAAAAAGGAAACGCTATCCAATGAAAATGGTAACAATTGAAATGGGGCAATCATAAAGACTGACCCGGCGGCCGCCCCTCCTGTAGCCCCCCCGGTACCATCCCCCGCGTGGTCCGTTGCGGTAGCGGCGGCGGTCAGCGGCGTACTTGCTGCCTTGCACGTTGGTACCATTGGGCCCAGTCACATTGGCCGCCTCGTTGCCCTGGAACCAACGGTACAACATTGCAGGTCAAATCTATTAGGTATTTAAATAGTCACAGAGGCGTCTCTGTGAAATTCGGGTTGCTCCCACCTGGAGAGCGCGTCACAGCCAGAGGCGCGCCACCATTTAAGGTACCTCCACTCAAATTTCTCACAGTTCTGTTCAAATAAAGCAGATTTAGTATGAGTCAAACAAAATACAAAAGAGCAGTGTCTTTAATACTCTTGGCTCCTTTTCCAAACTTTTAGCTTTACTTGAAAACACACCTAGCTCGAGGAAAGCATTTTCAATGGAGTTCACTGCTAAACATCGCCATTGTGCACTTACATGGGCTGTTGGCTCCAACAGAAATGCTATTCAAGATCAAGTTCATGGCGCCACAGCTTAGTGACTTTCCTTAACCCTGCTATTTTAGATTAAAATGCATTGTTATCGCTACTAGAAACGCAACATCATCACTCAGAGCCCACAATAACACAATCATTTTCTGTGAAATCATGCATACTGCACTTTTCTAAAAATTCTAATCTTCATTTTGCCCACTACTTTATTTGAAAGATTATTTTCCATAACAGAATAATCATGGACTTGTTTGACACAACAAATACAACTCATTCCTTGACAAATAATAGAAATATAACTTTATGATTCTGTCATTCAGTTCTTTTGTCTTGACGAGACTTCTTGTTAAAATTAATTTCCAAGTGCAATGATAGTTTCAACTCACCTTTTCTCCTTCAACCACGTCAAATTCTACTTCTTCGTTATCTCCAACGCTTCGTAGATATTTTTTCGGGTTGTTCTTGATGATGGCGGTCTACAGGGAGGAAAAAAACAGGAAAATGATAATCAAAATGCACGCAAAACATGCCACTTTTAATTAACACTTTAATCTGAAAAATATAATCTTTACATTACAAAATTTTAACTTCACAATGTTTTACTAAATAAAAGAACTCAATGTAAAACATCAAAGTCATTCACCTTTTAAAAAAGTTATTGTCAGAGTGAATGGGCATATGTCCGGAGGCCCCGGCCAAAGACCTATTAAAAATTTAAATATCCTATTGTGTTCTCCCCCGTTAGGACAAATGTCTGATTACAATTTTAACACAGGCATGCTTTGTCTTATTGATTTCTGCAAGAGCCAGGACATTGTCCTATTGGTTTCTCTTGTCTCAGGACAGTTTGTTCTATCATTTTTCAATCCCCGGTACATCACTGGAATGAGTTCATTGATTTACAAATAAAACGGTCAACTTAGGACGCTCATTTCACCGCCAGGGGGCAATCAAACCACTAGGGGCTTAGCGCATGATATTCTTAGTTGGGGGTAGTGAGAGAGAGAGGGGGAAATGAGTCCCTTCTTCTCTCTCTCACTACCCCCAACTAACAATATCACGCGCTAAGCCCCTACTGGTTTGATTGCCCCCTGGCGGTGAAATGTGCGTCCTAAACTGCTCATTCAAAATCACAAGACAAGCTTCTTTTTTTTTTTTTATTGTTTAATTATATCACCTATCTACTCAAAAATATATCTTGAAAAATATTTATGTTGGAATAATTTCATCCAGTGCATCATGAAAATGATAGATTAATCTTGAGAAAATAGTCAAAATCTTGCATGACACCTAAACTGTTCTTAGTTTAATTAAAATCCTTATTACCGTATTTTTGACTTAAGGCAATACTTTTTTCTCAAACAGACCCTTGCGCCTTATGAAGTTATATTAAGGGACCAATAAAATAGTAAGGAAATGTAACAAAATCTGAATTATGTGTAGAAGTTTGGGGTGCGCCTTATTGTCTGAACAATATGGTAATCATTCCACCGATTTAAAATCCAATTATCCTACCAATGTCATAAGCTGACATTTTGTCTTGTCCAGTCATATCTATCATTCAATAATATCACATGTTCATTCTTGAAATCTTTTCCAATGTTTCCTCTACAGTCACATAGCATGTTGAAGTTCATCCCCCAGAGTTGCCTGCAGCAGTGCCAATCCGTTCTTTTCAGATAGGCACTTCTTGTAGGCCCAATCTCTCCTCGGGACTAAATTAGCCAACATCACATGCTCTTATTCCTGAAGAATGTCTTGATTTAATAGTCACCTCATTCTGCCACTCCTTTCTAAATGGCAGTGCAATTAAGATAAATCTGCTTCATGTGATTTTTGCTGGACTTATTAAGTTATTTTGTCACTACTGCTCAGTATCTCTTGACCAATTATCAAATCAGCCCCTGCTGTTTCTAATTCTGCAGTTTCCGAGTTTGCATTAAACTAGATTTTCAATTATAGACCAATAAAATGAATTGCTTCAGTTTACTATTTTCATAGCAACTTTGAATATTCACCTGGTCCACATATGTAACCGATAGACATGTAATTCGGTTAATGTGATTTCAACTCACACACAAAAATTCAATGACTGAATGAAATGTAGTGGCGTTTAAGTCCTGTCATAAATAATTTGTTTGACATATACAAGAGTGAAACCTGCACAAAATGAAAAGCAGGAAGGCCTGGGTTCTGGTCTTGGTGGGGTCAAGGGGCGGAGTCGTTTGTGGGGAGTCAGAGTAAAGTCCCCGAAGCTGAAGGTTTTTTTTTACTTTTTATTAATGAAATCAAAGCATTTAAGGACAGTTCTCATTTTTTAACCAATTTTTTCTCTCATTCCAGTGTAATTATTCTTCAATAAAATATTGCAAATTCAGGATTTCCTGAAAAATAAAGCCAAAATCAGGATTCCTGCTTTTCCTGCCATGGTTTCATCCATGTATATTATATATCATTAATCATGTTGGCAGAAGCAAGGCAAAATACTCACTTGATGGACAAAGACATCTTCGTTAGTGTCATTTCTGCAAGGAAGAAAATAATAAAATTAATTTCACAAGCGGAAACAATGTGGGTTTCAAAACAAACAGAAATCAACATTATTGATTAGGCCAACAAGAACAAAATGTTTGTTTGGGGTTTCATCAGTTTAAAAAATAGGGTAGGTAGGCATTTAACATTTGTGTTCAGTCTATGTGTGTGAATATATTTATCCATTTCAATCAAACAAAACAAGAGTATATAGTATATACTTTTGCACTTATGATGGGAACGTATTTATTGACTTAACTGCGTCTGCGTGATCGCATTTTGGCATTGAAACTGCAATCATGTGTCTAGCGCCCGCCATTTTGTCGGCAGATGTAGGGTCACTAAAGTCTGCACGAGTAACAGTCCTTGACTGCGCCGAGTACATTGGTTGTTTCCCTTGCATCGTCTGCTCAAATTACAAAAAAAAAGTTTAGGGTCGACGGCAAAAAACTAGGGTCAGTCGGGAAACCGGAAACAAACCTTTTTTTTGGTGGGGTTTCTCATTTTATATTTGTTTTTACTTAACGCCTAGTCGGTTTATTCATCAAAAAAAAAGTTTAGGGTCGGCCCCGAAAAACATAGGGTCAGTCGGGGAAACCGGAAACAAACCTTTTTTTGTGTGGGCCTTATGAACAATGTTTCTCATTTTATATAAATTTATAAGAATTATAACAGTATAACACTAACTGACTAAGATCTAACTTAGTAACTAACACATTTTAACTCAAGATTGATTATTCCTACACTGTAAAACTGCACATGGCATGGTAATGATGACATTTTAAAATGTGGCATAGGGTTAGGTTAATTAGCATAACTTCGTAAGTGTCATGTCAAATGACTCAAAGCTCTGTCTGCGTTTGGATAGAGGGGCAGGGGGTTTGGTGAAGGAATGGCAGACTTGATCTCACCCATTTCTTGAACCCATGGGACTTCGTAAGTGTCATGTCAAATGACTCAAAGCTCTGTCTTGCTTTCTTTGATGACATGATGATGGGCAAGTTCTTAGAGTTAAGACTTCTAGTTCTATCTTTTCTTTTGACAGTAGTGGTCTGCCTTGAGTTCAAATTCAAAGGACTAATTCCTGAGGTATCATACTTTTCATAGTAAAAACAAATTGCTTTTTCCATTTTGCTACTTTTGTTAACAGGCAAATTAACAAGATATAATCATAAGCCTTTAAAAAATTGAATAGAATTATTTTGGGCCTAATACTGGGACTGTAGTGGGAGCCTGTTCTTTTCAAAAAAAATGTTTCCCTCATTGAAATAACCAGTCCAACCACTACCTACTGACCTACATTCTAAACAAAGACTACCAGCATTGCCACATGGCCTATTCCCCTTCATGCTTGCACCCAGACTGACTTATTAGAGTAGGTGTATTGTGTAACTGAAAGACACAGACAGAGCTTTGTCATAACATGTACTATTCACATGGGTTAAAGAAATGGGCGAGATCAAGTCTGCCATTCCTTCACCAAACCCTCCGCCCCTCTATCCAAACGCAGACATCGAGACAGTGTCTGACCTAGTTCAGTGACCCAGTTCTATGACCCAGCCCGACAGACTGATCCGACATTGAGCTCGACTTTTAGCAACGATCTGCAGTCGCCTCTTTCACAGAACTAAGTGCATTTATTACAACATTTTATAGCAAATTCGTGTTCTGTAACGTTTTGCAGAGTCCTCACAGACTGCAACTACCACAATTTACAAAGATACCAAAATTGACAAAGACACGTGCCGTGCGGTAGGCCTACACCGGCCAAAAAAGGTGATCTGCCACACTTTCCGTGCACTCTTGAAACCAGTCGTACGAAAGTACAACTCGCATGTAAAAGAGACAATCAGAACAATCTGTCGAACTATCTGCCATTCTAACGTTAAAATAAAATGAGGAATTTAAAACCTGACAAAAACGTTTAAAGTTAAAACAAGCATCGAGGGTAGGACTAAAGTCGGCTCTGAATCACGAGTGGGATGGGCAAACATGATCTAACAAGAAATGGACAACCAGACATGTTGCTCACTTACCGATTGATGAAACCATATCCTGATTTTACGTTGAACCACTTCACGGTTCCCTTGACCTTCTCGGCTGAAAACAATGATACAAAATAAATATCATAAAAAAATTAAGGCTATGAGCCGTTCTATCCACGATCCATACCAAACCGGTCACACAAAGAATTCGCCATTGCGACCACGCGGTCTAACGGCCCGGCCCGACAGGAATTTATGAAAATACTCAAACTTACCGATGATCTTCTTTTCCTTGGGTTTTTCTTCTTCTTCTTCGGTTTTTTCTGGTTCAGGTTGTGTTACTTCGGCATCGGCCATGATGATAAAGTAACCGTTCGCCGGCGAGATGGTAAAGTTAAGACGTGGTAGGTTGTTCGTTCGGTGTCGATGTTCAAGATGGTCTTCTCATTCTGCAAAGAGACAGAAAGCGGAGGTTGCACGTGATTGGTTCGAGCTCCGCCAGTTTCTCGGACGCTGATTGGTCCATGTGTAACGTAAGAAAAAATAAACTTGGTTCGGGTGATTCACGAAACGAATCAACGCGAAGCACGCCCGCTCACAATGTACATGAATATTAAGTTTTATGTTAATATACATACATTTCTTTGTTTCGATAGGGGAAAAAAGTTTTGCTTTGCTAAAAACTGCACTAAAAAGCAAAAACTAAAAATAGAATGTCCCAGTTCGCTTTTCCTCCCTCGTAATCATTTCCTGGATTGGAAATCGCTGTGGGGCTCGGTTCTCGGTTCTCCCATTTCTTTGGTTACGTCAGTTATCTAGCCATTGGATGACTCACTTTGAAAAAATGACGTAATCGCTTCAAGCAAACAATGGCCACACTACGTGTGTTTCTCTTTGTTAATTTTTGTTTTAAACGGGGTCCTCATGGCTTCACAGTTTTTATTTTCTTTCTTTTGTTTAATGTTTTTAAAAACAATCTGATCATCAAGCCCTTACACTTACAGAAATTCGAAGTGAAAAAAACAACCCGATTTCTTATTTTTCTTGTCTCCTTAGCTCATGACGTAACCTTGGATTTACACCCAATGATTGACTAGTTAAACTTAGTTGTTTGTTTGCCTTATACACACTATTTAGTAGTAGTAGTAGTAGTACTACTACTACTACTACTACTACTAGTAGTAGTAGTAGGTAGTAGTAGTAGTAGGGACAGGCTTAGCATAGGCCTCGCGGCCTATATAACATCCCCTCTTTGGCAATGACATTGCATAATTATTTTGGGTCTGAACAAGTTTTTGAAGGACAATCAGTCAAAATCATTCATAACAAAGACAGAAAATTCTGACTGGAATCCAGAAGATTTTAAAGGATATTAGGTGCAAACTTGATGTTAGTACCAAAGACACTCAAATATCTTTAAGTGTCTTTGTTATAGTACTTAGTTCATTCCAATGAACAGCAACTCTATAAGAAAATGAAAATTTCCTTCTATTACTTTGACAATGTCTAATGAAGATGGCATAACTGGTGTGTGGGGCAATTTCAGAGATAAATCTATGTGACGAGAATAATTATACCAAATACAAAAAAAGTTCTTAGAGTTAAACTTGCGTAATCTTTTTTGTAAAAAAAATTTGACAGTTGTGGTCTGCCTCAAGTTCAAATTCCTGGGCTGGGAATAGTTTCTGAGGTCTCATCTATAGTAAAATAATAAATCTGCAGGCAGTGGCCGTTTATTTGTAAAGGAAAAAAAGAAAGAAAGAGGGAGGCACATAGCAGAAGAAGAAGACTAGTGGAATAAATTGCACGTGAAAACATGGAAGCGCCACCGTGACTTCTCTGGAGCTGCCTCAATCAAGATTCGTTTTTTTCCCACTCTCAAGTGACCAGTGACGCTATCATTTTGCGTTGATGGATGCCTGTAAATAAACAACGCGCTGTCCGTCATAATTAATAATCGTTATTGACAAATAAATATTGGAGAAAGAATAGATCAAAGAAAAAACAAACTTCAGTGGTGCCCACCACTTACTCAGCTCTGGAGACGCTGTGCTGTTGATGGTCGTTGTCTGTCAACGCCGCGCTGCTGCTGGGATATGACGTCACATTGTGCGAGATGACGTCAGTTTATCACACCGATGACGTTTTAAGCTAAAGTAGATGACGTTTCTTTTCTCATGACGTTTTATTTATTTATTGTTGCATGTTAACTAAATAACATGACAAGCACATAAGCGTACTTCCTTTAAATACACTTAGACTATTGTGATTCTAGGGGCTCTACATCTTTGAAATGATTTAGTAAAGATGTGACCTACTGGAAAATGAAGAAAGGGGGGGGGGGGGGGGGGGGAGGGTGTACAGATTAGACTTCATTTCGCTTTTAAAACTTTCTGCATGCGGTTTTCTATTGCAGTGTAATAAACTTGATTGTTGTAGACCCTACTGAAGCCTTTGTCGATCAGAAACAGAACTGATTTCAGTCTGACTTCCGTTGATATATTAGATTAATATGAGCCCAACAGCAGCAAACTAGTTCACACCTAGATAAATCACTTAGAAATTATATTTTTTAAGAGCTTGAATAGGGGAAGACGGGGTAAAAAGCGCATGGGCGGGTAAGAAGCCCACCCCAATTATCTCATGAAATGAAGCAACGAAGGGGTGTCACGTAATACAATGCATGTTGACATTAGTGCATTGAATTAATTACTTGTGCAAACGCAAACCAATAGACAGTTCAATCCTGTTATGAAGTCATTAACTGTAGCCTTTTCTGGGCTTTGTAAACATGCAGAGGCAAGTGCCGATAATTTTCTCATTTTGACATGTCACTGAAGTTCAAACGAAAAAGACAAGGGTTATTATAATACTTTGCTTGTAAGAGAGAGAGAGAGAGAGAGAGAGAGAGAGAGAGAGAGAGAGAGAGAGAGAGAGAGAGAGAGAGAGAGAGAGAGAGAGAGAGAGAGAGAGAGAGAGAGAGAGAGAGAGAGAGAGAGTCCCTTGTTCCAGTTTAAATATACATCTTTCTGTGGCCAGAACACTTGTTTGGAGCAAGTTTACCATTTTAATGCACGGAGGGAAAGACCCTCAGTCTCGCACATAATTACAAAGAGAGAGAAACAGACAAACTGACACACAGACAAAGAGAGACAAACATTAGACAGAGAGGGAGAAGAGAAGGGGGGGGGGGGGGGGGTACAGAGCGTATAAAACAGAGAGAGAAACAGACAAACTGACACACAGACAAAGAGAGACAAACATTAGACAGAGAGGGGAAAGAGAAGAGAAGACAAAGAGGGGGGGGGGGGGGGGGGTACAGAGCGTATAAAACAGAGAGAGAAACAGACAAACTGACACACAGACAAAGAGAGACAAACATTAGACAGAGAGGGAGAAGAGAAGGGGGGGGGGGGGTACAGAGCGTATAAAACAGAGAGAGAAATAGACAAACTGACACACAGACAAAGAGAGACAAACATTAGACAGAGAGGGAGAAGAGAAGGGGGGGGGGGGGGGGGTACAGAGCGTATAAAACAGAGAGAGAAACAGACAAACTGACACACAGACAAAGAGAGACAAACATTAGACAGAGAGGGAGAAGAGAAGAAGGGGGGGGGGGGGGGTACAGAGCGTATAAAAAACAGAGAGAGAGAAACAGACAAACTGACACACAGACAAAGAGAGAGACAAACTGACACACAGACAAAGAGAGACAAATATTAGACAGAGAGGGAGAAGAGAGGGGGGGGGGGGGTACAGAGCGTATAAAACAGAGAGAGAGAGAGAGACAGAGAGATGGTTGGTTGATGGTTCATCCCATAATTTTTATGTGCTGTTTTGCAGCCGAGTGGACATAAAACCTAACTTTCATTCACAGAGAGAGAGAGAGGGGGGGGGGGGGGGGGGGGGGGGGGGGGGGGGGGGGGGGGGGGGGGGGAGAGATTTTTACAATCATATAATTATACATATCCCAAATTCCTGTATTGTATAGCTGTATTGCTAAACATTCGGGACTTTACTGGTGTTGCACTGCCTCCGGGCATTGCCTCCAGGATCGTTTCCCACCAACTTTATGCATATCTACTTATGTCCCATATGTGTCTGTTCCAGACCGGAGGACATTAAACAGATTTTCATTCACAGAGAGAGAGAGAGAGAGAGAGAGAGAGAGAGAGAGAGAGAGAGAGAGAGAGAGAGAGAGAGAGAGAGAGAGAGAGAGAGAGAGAGAGAGAGAGAGAGAGAGAGAGAGAGAGAGAGAGAGAGAGTCACAGACAAAGAAACACAAAGAGAGTCACATTGTGAGAGTCAAAGACAAACGCACACAGAAAAAGACATACAGATAGACAG
>JAGGCT020000202.1:0-2500 GCA_017654935.2 Phymorhynchus buccinoides
TGAAACCAATCAATCAATCATCAACCATCAATCGATCGATCAGGCGTGGGGGTCTTCTTCTTCTTCTTCCTCCGTCGCCTCATCAATAAATACTTGTTTGCATAAGGCCATACTTTTTTAATTGAATGTATGATTTTGAGTATGTAACAGTCGGACGTTTTTGACCCGGATTGTATGTGGTGTGTGTGCGTGGCGCGCGTACGCGCATGTGTGTGAGTGCGGTGCGCGCGCACACACACGATGCGCGCTCGCACGCATTCAGCGCGTACGCACCTATAAGCACAGAAACTGACAGACTCACAGAACACAGACAGACAGACAACCAGACCACACACGCACGCACACGCCACACACACACACGACACACACAGGGCATGCGCACACACACACACACATACACCACACACACACACCACACACCCACACACACACCCACACACACACATCCACACCGGCACACATCACACACACACAAATTACCCTAGAAATAATCTTTTGACCAGCCCTAGAAAGATCCTTTGACAAAAGCCTAGAAATAATCCATTTGACCAACCCTAGCAAGATTCCGTTGACAACCCCTATAAGAATCCGTTTACAAACCCTAGAAAGAATCCCTTTGAACCACTCTAGAAAGAATCCTTTGAGCAACCTAGAAAGAATCCTTTGACCAACTCTAGAAAAGAATCCCTTTGACAACCTAGAAAGAATCCTTTTGACCAACTCTAGAAAGAATCCTTTGAGCAACCCTAGAAAGAATCCTTTGCACCAACTAAAAAATCCTTTGACACCTCTCTAGAAAAGATCCTTTGAGGGCAACCCTAGAAAGACTCCCTTTGACCAACTCTAAAAGAATCCTTTGAGTCAACCCTAGAAAATCCTTTGACCAACTCAGAAAGAATCCTTTGAGCAACCCTAGAAATGAAATCCTTTGACCCAACTCTAGAAAGAATCCTTTGACCAACCCTAGAAAGTATCCCCCCTTCACTCTGTTTTCGAGATCCTCCCATCCCCAACTCCCCCCCCCCCCCCCCCCCCCCCCCGCTTTCATGATGTTTTACGTCTCTTCTGGTCATAGACACATATGGGACACTTGTAAATACACAAGATGGTGGAACAATACTGGCTGCTGCCCGGTGGCAGTGCACACCAGTAAAGTCCCCGATGTTTACACAATATAGATAGGTGTAGCGGTAACCACGCCTCGGTTTAAACCTCATCGGCTATGGTAACCGCCACAGTGTTTAATAAGTTTGGTATGTAACAATGATAAACCCCAGCTTGCAATCCCTGCGTCCTGTTGTATGCCACTCCACTACTCCACCAACACACACACACACACACACACACACCACACAACCACACTCACCAACCCCAAACACAACACACACACACACACACACACACACACTCACCACACACCCCCCCCCCCCACTCACCAACACACACACACACACTCACCAACACACACACCACCACTCACCAACACACACACACACACACACACACACTCACCAACACACACACACACACACACAACACACACTCACCCACAACACACAAACACACACACACACACACATCTTTTCACACAACACACATAACTCAGAACACAGGGGGGAGGGGGACACATCACACACCCAGCACTCACACACACACACACACACAAAAGATCGTTGAGAGACAAATTACACATGACACACAGGCACTGTAACACGGAGGGAGGGGACACATAAGGAGGACACCTTGTGTGGTTGTAGCGGTGTGTACGGTTTGCATTTTGAAAACTTGTGAAGTACGGCTTGATGAGACAGACAGACTCCTCAATGTATGTTTGCTTATTCAATTGTCCATCATTTTAGAAGGGTATGAGAAGATGTTGACTGTGACTTGAGACTGCGACTGCCACTTGAAGATGTACTTGAACTTGACTTGACTCTCCAGCGTAAACGCGCGCAACTTCACGCATGCATGTATGATTTTTGTCTTTATTAAACTTAAATAACACAAGAGCACTTACATATGCACTTTAAGGCATACCAGCCGATAAAAACAACAACAACAACGTTTTCCACGTCTTTTTTTCATCTATCGCCGATGCCCCCCCCGAAATCGAGACCTCTGTACGCGACCCCTCCCACCTCCCCCAGGTCCTCGGTCCTCGTGGATGTTATCTGCCTATAAATCGAAAGTTATGAATTTCACGCAGCACGACAAACAATCCCTTGAAAGCCGTGCATAATGATCAGCCTTAGGCGTTCACGTCGAATAAAGATTATTATTAAACAAAGTAGTTTTACCACGAATCGAATTATACCCCCACGACCACAAATCAGTGATTCCTTCAAACTTGGCAAGAAAAAAAAAATACTGCATCCACTATAAAATAAAAAAAATAATCCATAATAACTGGGAATTTATATTAGCGCTCTTTCTCATCAATGAGCTCAGTGCGCTTTACATTGATAACTAAGGACAATTAAAGGCAAACAAATACATAGTT
>JAGGCT020000202.1:7500-26568 GCA_017654935.2 Phymorhynchus buccinoides
ACACGAGGCGAACTCGCTACCACTGCTACACCAGAGAGCACAATATAAGCTTCCAGCTTGTTGCTGCTGATATGTTTACTATCTATGTTTGTTCTACTGTGGACCTAATAATAACATTGCTTAAACCAACAACCAAAAAGCCTAAATGTCACAAAGACAAACAAAGAGTGATTACTTCGCAGCCTACAAACCTTGCAAAGAAATGAAGCCAACTTTCTCACTTCCCACCTGGAAGGTGAAAAGGTGGAAGGTGGAAAGTGTTAAGTATGGTAACAGAGGCAGTGAGTGAGTTCGCACGAACGAAAATCTGTTCAACGTCCTCCGGTCTGGACAGACACATAATGGGACATTAGTAGATATACAAATATGGTGGGAACGATACTGGAGGCAATGCCCGGAGGCAGTGCAACATCCCGAAGTTTTAACAATACAGATATGATCTGACATTAAACGAGTTCACAATGATCCCCATCTGTAGTGTAGGTGAAAGGGTGGGAGTAAAAAAAAAAAACCGGCTTCAGTCAGCTGCGGACTGCGAACTCTGTGTATATTCAGGCTTTTTGACCAAACAAGGTCTTAACTTCACTGGCGGAAGCAAATAGTAAGGAAGTATGAACCCACGAAATGAAATGACTCCAAAAATGAAGCTAAGTTAATTAGCTAAATACAGGGCCTGTTAAGCACAACCTTAATACCAAAACATACAGGCGTGCTTTAACACACACCCTGTACGCACGCACGCGCACGCACGCACTGCACACAATTTACACGCCGAACTAGAAACACACGCACACGACACCACACACACACACGCGCTACGCACGCACGCGCACACCCACACACACACACACACACCCACAACTCAACCGCCCTCCCCCTCCCACACACACATGCACACACGTGCACACGCCGCACACACAAACACACCACACCACACATTCCGACCCCTCAACCGCCATCCCGCCTCCACACGAACATACATGCACACACAGACACGTAAGCACACACCACACACACGCACTCGCGCACACGCACACACACACACGACACCTTCACCCCCTCCACACACATACACACACACACACACAGTCACACACACCACACACACACACACAGCACCACACTCACACACACATTCCACACACACAAAACACACACACTTACATCGCACAACACACACACGACTCACACACACACCTACACGCACACGCACGCACACTCACAACGCACACGCACACTCGACACACACACACACACACACATTCAACCCCCTCACCCCTCCCACACACATACATGCCACGCACGCCCCTTGGTGTAGAGTGGCACAGAGGTAACGCGTTCGCCTTGTGTCAAGTAAAACCCGAGTTCGAACCTGGGTACAGGGGATTTTTCCTCTCACTTTGCACTAGGCCTTACGGTCCTGAACGTGGAGTCTTTCGGATGAGACGATAACCGAGGTCCCGTGTGCCCATGCACTTAGCACACGTTAAACCCAGTGGCAACTAAAAATTTGTCATTTGGTCAACATTTTACCCCCCCCCCCCTTCATTAGTCACACGGAACTCGCATGCAAATTGTTTTTTAAGATTGCGTGGCGCGCCTCTGGCTGCGACGCGCGCGCTCTCCAAGTGGGAGCAGCCCGAATTTCACAGAGACGCCTCCGTGACTATAAATTACCTAATACATAATACCCTAAATACACACACACACACACACACACACACACACGTGGTGGCGCGCACGCACACACACACATACACACACGGCCGCACGCACACAACACGCACGCAGCACACGCCACACACACACACACACACCACACACACACGCACGCACACAAGCACACATGCACACCCACACACACACACACACAACTACACACACGCATACCACTGACTGACACACACACACACACACACACCAACAACATACAGTATTTATACGGCGCACGAATTTTGATAGAAATCAAATCAAAGCACATATAGAACACACAGCGTACACACACGTTAGCATTCAAAACGCTTTCAAACAAAAACGCAATACAAAGCGAACAAACACACACGTATGACATAAATGGTATACAGCAGAAACAGACCTAATGGCAAGAGAGAGAGAAGATAAAGAGAGCGGAGCTTTAATGACAGAATTAAGAAAATAGGGTCTTTGGATAACATACCCTGAATTGATGCCTTTTAGTGACCCATGGGGGGGGGGACTTTGTGGGTTTTGAGGTTAGACTTTGAAATCAGAGAGGGTCGGTCGGTCGCTGACGGAGAGAAAGAGGAATGTTGTCCACACACACACACACATACACACACAGGCGCACACACACACTCAGGCGCACAAAACACATACACACACACAACACACACACACACACACACACACACACCAGGGCCGGATCACAGACTTTTTGAAGGGGGGTGCCTGAAACCTTTTTTAGGCCGGGGTCCAGGGGCCGCCTAGGCCCCGGTGGGGTGCAGGGGCAAAGGCCCTGGTTGGGGGGTCCTGGGGCCGCCTATGCCCCGGGTGGGGGTCCACTGAAATAAGGCACCTCCGCCAAGGAGGCAAAGCCTTGGTGGTGGGGTCCAGGTGGGGCAGAGCCCCCGTGAGTGTTGCGATCTCTCTAGCCTGTGGTGGGGGGACTGGTGGGGGTCCAGTTTTCCTGGCGAAGCCCCCCACGAGTTTTCAACATTTTAAAACTGTTTTTTGCATCTCCTGTGAGCTCAGAACAGAACTTCTTAAGAGCGTTTTTATCAGTTTTGCACCTTGCTTAGTTTGCAGTCATAACACACAAAAGACAATCAAACGTTATCACCTTATTGCAAGAGCATCTCACTTTTTTTGTTTTGACAGCCGAGGGCGGGGGGGGGTGCTGCACCAGCACACCCAAAGCACACACCCCACAAAGATCCGGCCCTGCCGTACAACACACAACAACACACACAACACACACACACACACACACACAGCAATGCGACGGAGGACACACACACACACACACACACTACACACACGATTTAACACACAGTACACACACACTCACTGTAAGTAACCGCAGCAACAACCAACAACAACAACAACAACAACAACAACAACTCAATATGTATGAACAGGCAGGGATTTCCTGACTGTGGTCCGACACGCGATGGCAAGTGCTTTGATCTAAAGAGAGAGAAGACATTTGTGCCGTCAATGTCTGGCTCTTGAGAAAAGGGAAAAATGTTGGCCTGTACTGTATTACGATTATGTCTTTAGAGAGGAAGCAACAGATGTTACGGATACGATGTGGTTGAAGAGATAGATATATAGAATAGATGTGTGTATGAGTGTGAGAGAGAGAGTAGAGAGATAGAGAGATGAGAGAGAGAGAGAGAGAGAGAGAGAGAGAGAGAGGAGAGCGAGAGAGAGAGAGAGATAGAAGAGAGACCGATAGAGAGAGAGAGAGAGAGAAAGAGAGAGCTACTGAACTGCTTTATGTCATTGGCTTACATCAGCTTAGATGACATGGGGATGCGAATAGCAGAGAGAGAGAGAGCGAATGAGAGATAGCGAGAGATTGAGACTGAGAGAGAGAGACAATGACCAGACGTTTTTACATGAACCACGCCGAACCGTGAACCGGGCCATCTGCCCATGTCAAAGGGCACAGTGGGAAGGGGAAATTGCTAAATCAAACAAACCCCCAAAAAGGGGCTAATAATCCATAACACAAGGATCTTAAGAGAGAGGAAAGACGAGAGAAGAGAGAGAGAGAGAGAGAGAAGAGAGAGAGATAGAGAGAAGAGAGGGAGAGACAGATGAGAAGAGAGAGAGAGAGAGGAGAGAGAGAGAGGAGAGAGAGAGACAGACAAAAAAAAAACTCCAACTAAATTGTTTTAATGTCAGACAATCCAGCCTATAACATTGAGGGTGCGCATATAGAGAGATAAGGGGAGAGATGAAGACGAGACAAGAGTGAAGATTCTTTCAGAGAGCATGAACATGTTAGGAGAGAGAAATTTTATAGTGCAATAAGAGAGATAGAGAAGAGGGAGAGATAGAGACAGAGCGGAGGGGGTGAGAGAGAGAGGAGGAGAGAAAGAGAGAAATGACAATGAGATAGAGAAGAGAGAGAGAGAGAAGAGAGAGAGAGAGAGAGAGGAGAGAGGGAGAAAGATAGCAGGGAGAGAGGAGAGCGAGGGGGGGAGCGACAGCGAGAGAGAGAGGGCGGGAGACGAGAGAGAGGGAGAGAGAGAGAGAGAGAGGGAGAGAGAGAGAGGGGTGAGAGAGAGAAAGAGAGAGAGAAAGAGAGAGGAGGGGGGGGGGGGGGGAGAGAGAGGGGAGAGAGAGAGAGAGAGGAGAGAGAGAGAGAGGGGGGGAGAGAGAGAGAGAAGAGGGCGGGAGGAGAGAGAGAGAGAGAGAGGAGGGAAGAGAGAGAGAGCTGAGAAAAGGAGAGAGAGAAGAGAGAGAGAAGAGAGGGAGAGAGAGAGAGAGAGAGAGCGAGAAGAGGCGGGAGGAGGAGGAGAGAGAGAGAGGGGGGGAGAGAGAGAGAGAGGAGAGAGAGAGAGACTCACAATGAAGCAGAAGCAGGGCATAGTTAAGTAGAGAGTAACGCTACTCTGTGCATGAAGAGCGAAACACCATTTGAACAGGGGATCGGAATAAAGCAAAGGTGAACAAGACTCCTCATGCAATTAAATATATGCAAATCATACACGTATTTAAGTAACCGTTTTTGTTGTAATAACATTTGTTTCGTTTGCGCACTTCTGTTCCATGCGGCTATGATACTGTCAGCTTTAAGGCGCGTTTACGGACACATTAAGGGAGCGGTGATTCCTATGAAATGCGGAAATCAGACCCCGTGCGCAAAATCTACTATAAATATATTGAAATGAAGTAAGGGAGTAAGAAGATTTGCGGCACGTGTCCGAAATTTTCCGCCTATATATGGCGTAAGACAGTTATCCTTGTTTCTATCGCACTTTATTATAGTGCGTTTTCAGTCGGCCGTAGCGGAACTAGTACGATCGTCTATAATGAACCACACTCGTGTCTATGAGAAATAGTAGGCCCGTATACCTGGTGAAATAAATACAGCACCTTTCAATAAGCGCACTAGAGACCATTCTTCTTTTCAATGTGATATATGTCAACTTATTATTTTAAAAATATTGATTATTTAAAAGTGCTCAATCTTAAACACGGGAAGGGGACAACTTCAGAGGTAAAATAGAGGGAGCGGATGATGGGGTGTAAAATCTACATGTTTGGCCGAGATATAATATCGGATATGCAATTAAGCGCATGGTCCACTGGCTTCGTTCATTTTTCAAAATGGGGCGAGATAAAAAACATGAAAGTATACATAAAAAACCGGTCCCGCGTGGCACGAAAATAAAAAATAAATGATCAGGAGAAAAATGAATTCCCTGACTTTTCTAGTATTGTTAATGATGAATTACTTACTTCTGTTTCTTTTCGACTGCATGCCACTGTAAGACCGCCTTCTGAGATTGTATTTAGGTGCATAATCTTTTTTCGGTTATCTAATCCTTTGCCCTCTTTTGGGAGAGAGAGAGAGGAAGAAAAGAGGGAGAGAGATAGAGAGAGAGAGAGAGGGAGAGAGAGAGAGGAGAGAGAGGGAAGAGAGAGAGGGAGAGAGCGAGAGAGAGAGAGGAGGGGAGGGGAGAGAAAGAGAGAGAAAAAAGAGACAGACAGAGAGAGAGAGAGCGGAGAGAGAGAGAGAGAGAGAGAGAGAGGGAGGGGTGAGAGAGAGAGAGGAGAGAGAGAGAAAGAGAAAGAGATAAAGAGAGAGAGAGACAGACAGAGAGAAGGAGAGAGAGAGAGAGGCGGGAGAGAGAGAGAGGGAGGGAGAGGGAGTGAGAGAGGGAGAGAAGATAGAGAGGGATAGAGAGATAGAGAGAGGGAGAGAGATGAGAGAGAGGGAGAAGAGAGAGAGAGAGAGAAGAGAGAGAGGGGGAGAGCAGAGAGAGAGAAAGAGGGAGAGACAGAGAGACGGAGATAAGAGAGAGAGAGGGGGGGATGAGAGAGAGAGATAGGGGAAGATAGAGAGAGATAGAGCGAGGGAGAGAGAGAGAGAGAGAGAGAAGAAGAGAGAGAGAGGGAGAGAGAGAGAGAGAAAGAGAGAGAAAGAAGACAGAAGAAGAAGAAAGAAGAAGAAGAGAGAGAGAAAAGGAGAGAGAGAACAAGAAGAGACAAAGAGAGACAAGAAGAGGAAGAAGAAGCGAAGAAGAAGAGAGAGAGAGAGACCGAAGAGGGAAGAGAGAAGAAGAAGAACGAGAGAAATAGAGAGAAAGAAGAGAGAGAGAGAGAGAAGGAAGAAGACGAAATAAGAAGAGTAGAAGAAGAAGAAGAAGAAGAAGGGAAGAAGAAAGAAAGAGAAGAAGAAGAAGGGAAGGAAGAGAGAGAAGAAGAAGCCAGTGAAGAAGAGACAGAGAGAACGCAACAAGACAAGAAGAAGACATGAAGAAAGAGAACAAGAGAACAAGAACAAGTAGAAGAAGAAGAAAGAATAGACGAAAGAGAGAAAGAAAGAACAAGAAATGTAGACAGGAAGAAGACGAATGGAAGAAGAGAAGAAGAAAGAGAAGAGGAGAGAGAAGAAGAAGAAAGAGAAGAAAGAAGAAGAGAAAGAGAGAGAGAGAGAGAGAGAAGATGGAGAGAGATAGGGGAAAGAGAAAGAGAGAGAGAGGTGATGAGAGAGAGCGAAGAGAGGGGGGAAGAGAGAGAGAGAGCGGGGAAGAGAGAGAGAGAGGGAGAGAGAGATGAGAGAGATAAGAGGGGGGGGGAGAGAGAAAGAGAGGAAGAGAGAGAGGGAGCGAGATGAGAGAGAGAGCGAGAGGGAGAGAGATAGAGAGAGAGAGGAGAGAGAGGGAGGAGAGAGAGAGAAAGAGAGAGAAAAAAAAGAGAGAGAGACAGAGAGAGAGAGAGGGGGGAGAGAGAGAGAGAGGGGAGAGAGAGAGAGAGAGAGAGAGAGGAGAGAGAGCGAGAGAGAAGAAGAGAGAGAAAGATGAGAGAGAGGGAGGGGGAGAGAGAGTGAGAGAGTGAGAGGAGAGAGAGAGAGGAGAGAGAACAGAAACAAAAAGTATACAAACGACATCACTGATAAAGGAGTGAAGATGTTTTTAAAGAAATGTTTTTAATGGAGTGGTGTTTTGTATCTAAATCCCTATGCCCACATATTATGACCAGTGAAGGACTGTTTTTCTATTCTGGCCTGTCCCCCTGAATTCGATTCATTCTGAACACGTTTAGTAAGATGCCACATTGACGATTGTATTGTGATCTGAACAAACTACCAAAAACGCAACTTGGAAGCAAAGGGGACTTAATCGAGGCTTTTCTAGCAACACAGAGAGGATAGGGAAAACACTGAACACTGAACGAATTAACTGTTTTAACCTCACTATTTGGCCATGGCCCACTACAATGTTAGGGGTAAGGGGAAGGCGGATCGGGTACAGGAATCATATTATCAAAGTAAACTTAAAGCAGCTTCCACTCCTATATTTCTTTCAACATTTTTATAATATCAAATAATAATAACTAACCAAAATAACCTCTAGAATGGACGCTGATAGAAGTCCAAACTATAAACATAAATGTACCAAACATATTAAAATGAAACTCTTGTAATGTGAATCCACTGTTTGAAGCGGAAAACCTAAATCGTAACAGAGAGAGGAGAGAGAGAGAGAGAGTAGAAGAGAGAGAGAGGAACATTGGAACACTGAATGGTTTGTTAATGAATGGCCCTTAGGCCCATGTCATGGAAGAAGAGAGAGAGAGAGGGGGGGGGCAGAGAGGGGAAGAGAGAGAGGGGGGGGGGGGGGGGCAGAGAGGGAGAGAGAGAGAGAAGTTGACTTGACTTGAACTTGACTTTGAGGAGAGAGGCGAGATACAGACAGACAGAGAAAGATAGTGAGCCTGGGTCCCTTCCTCTGGTATCGCAGTAGCTCCAGGATCGACTCGAATCTCTAAAATGGTGTTTTTAACGGTCCCCTCTCGGTCCATAGACACTATGAGCTTTTTTTTCAAAACAGGCCCGAAAAATGTTGTCCTAACAAAATTAAAAAAAAACTCGGGGAGAGTATTGACCAGCAAATTTTGTAGTGGTGCTATTAAATTAATGAATACTTTCATAGCTACCTGTCATGGCACACAAAAATATAATTTTTCATTTCTGCATTTTCACACACAAAAATACGCACCTCCTGAACCCAAGGGGTGCCCCAAATGGCCTTCTTTTGATGTGCACATGAAATGTTTTTGAAAAATAAACAACAAAATAATATGAAAATAATGTAATTAACGTGTCATCGGAAATTGATGGTTATGCCTTTGAGAAAAAATTGTCTGCTTTTGACGGCACTTGAAAGCACCAAATTTCATGTCCGTCAGAATTATGTCCCCTATCGTTACGAAACACACTTTTTTTTTCCTCAATAGCTAGTGACTAGTCCCCTAAATTTTTCACCAAATGTTTAAAGACTTTTTGCAAAGATTTACATCCTTCTCCTCTCCACGACCCTGAAATGTGGAACTGGAAACGATTTAGCAAACGTCCCTCTTTCGACAAATTTTAGGTCGTTTTTTCCCCTGATCCGAGTAAGGCACTTTTCTTTAAAATGTTCCCTATTGTTTACGCTAATTTTCGGGATGCTAAAAACGATAAAATAAAAACGTGAATAGATTCAGAGGAAAAGGTCCCCTAGATTCGAAACATTTTTTCATCGTGTCTACCCTACAAAGAGAATATTTTTTTTTAATATGCATTTTTTGTCACTATCGTTACGGTCCACTCCTCGTTTACGATCCGCCATAGGCGGAAGTTGCTGACGGTGTTGGTCCGCCTTTCTCTTCTGCTCAACTCCTGAACCTTTGAGAGTAGATTTTGTGAAAAGTTCAATATCAAGCTTTGCTGTCATTTTTGTGCACTGGAAAATGACGTCATACCAGGCTGTTTTCGTGACGTAAACTTATAAGGTACTGTCGCCCCCTGTGGAAATAAACGCCAGTACGAAAGAGACGGTCATTTGTCATTGCTCCTCAAAATAATGAAGTATATACTTAACACACAGGTGCCGTGTGAAAACAATTTTAACACAGCCAAATCAGGAATTTATTTGACCCGCAGTTTGGGTTTCTAGTCTACTTTGTTTATTTGTTTGTTTCTTCATCACGAACGGAGGTGAATGTTAATGGGACAACAATGATATTGATAGGCCGGCCCCTGCTATTCCTACATGCCTAGATTTTTTAACCGTTGGCTGTTGTTTGTGTGTGGTTTTGTGTGGGTGCAAGGGCGGATCTGGACGGGGGTTTTTCCAGTGTTTTCAGGAACCCCCTTTGTCCCCCAAGCATGATCTTTTCTACAAGGGGAAAAATGAACTCCATTTTTTGCTTTAATAATCCTCTAAATTGCACAATTTGCTGGGACTTTTGCCCCCCTGGGCACTCCCACTGGCACTAACACTTAACCCAGATCTTAACAGCCTCCCTGGAACTCCCTGCGGACTCCCCCCGCTCCCCCAAACCCCCTTACGAATCATTTGGTACGCTTCAGGGGCGTGGTCCCAGGGGTTTCCCTGATGAATGCATACCGGAAATAGTATGTTTTTGATGTTGGAAAAGCAGGTAGGCCGTGAAAGGTAATTTCTTGGCTGGCGCTATGGCCATGCCCATCTTCCCTTCCAACCCAGGCCCGTAACAGATACAATCAATCTGTCCCGCCCTGGTTTTTCCCTGGATGTTGTGTGTGTGGGTGTGGTGTGTTGTGTGGTGGGATGTGGTGTGGCGTGCGCGCGCGCGGCTGGTGTGGTGTGTGTGCGTAGTTGTGTGCGCGTTTGCTCGCGGGCACATGCGTTTTTTTGGTCTGGGGTTTTCAGCAAACAGAAAGACACTGTTGGATAGCAAAGTTATTGGGTGGATATGTGGGACTAGTCTCGTGGAATAGAAAACTAAAGTTGTGGGACCAGTGGTTTGTGGATATCAGTTCAGTTTCAGTAGCCGGTTTAATGTTTACATCTTTCCACCCAATGTATCCTTAATTAGATAAAGGAAAAAGGAAAACAAATGATAAGAACACGTAACATAAATTAAATTAAAATGCAACGTACTTTTTGGTAATAAGAAATATATTTTGAGGAAATAATAGTAGGCCCTAATGTAATATAATATATGCCATTTCGGCACATGGAAAATCCCTATCCACAGTAATCGAAAGTTTCTGTTTTTTTAAATTGTAAAGGAAAACCTGAAAAGAGGGTCGCGACACATAAGCTATATTTAACAGTTTTTGCCTTCATAGCATTTTCAATAATGGGCAATGCGAAACACAGTAGGCCAGTTGAGTCGAGTGTTGGATCATAATTTCCAACAGCAAAGGTAACACAACTTTCCCTTTTAAGAGGACCAATAAATTGATTGATTTTGAATGACTGATTTTGATTGATTGGTACTGAAAAGTGATTCATTTTTGAATGACTGGTTGTAAAATCAACGAAATAACGGATTTTAGTATGTGGCCAAGGAAAAGCAGCGATACACCTGTGGCGAGGAAGGATTAGACCAAGTACATGGTTTTCCCAATACAGTATTCGCCACATTCAGCAAGTGTGTTGTCATGAGAAGAGGCCACGGAAAGAAAATGAGCTGATAAGGACCTCCAACAATGACCCCAACAAGAACATGTTCCCCCCTGCTAAGTGCGTGCCATCGGTCGTCGCCGGGCGGCAGATGCTATTTCCCGGCTGGCTGGCTTAAGAATTTGTTTTTATAATGACCAATGCACGCGCACACACACACACCCCACACACCACACACACACACACACAACACACCACACGGCCGTGCGGCGGCATTGGCGGCGGCATACCACTCACACACACACGTAATTCGGCGCACACAAAACGCTGATGCGTTTGTCCCTCCTCTCTACAGCAATACACACACACACACACACACACACACACACCACAACACACACCACATCCTCACGCAGAAGAGAGAGGAGAGAGAGAGAGGAGAGCAAAGGGGGGGAGAGAGAGAGAGAGGAGAGGAGACGGAGAGAGAGAGAGAACGCTTCAACTACCCACTTCACATTCGCGCCCCCTCCCTCCCTCCCTCTCTCTCTCTCCCTCTCTCCTTCTCTCTCTCTCTCTCGCTCCCCCCCTCTCTCTCCCCCCATGGTGCGCCAGCACAATACAAACATCATATCATAAAAAGGCAAGTGTGTGGGTGTGTGGTGGAGTGGTGGTGTGCGTGGTGCGTGTGGTGTGTGTGTGGGTGTTGTGGTGTTTGTGTTGTGTTGAAACCACAAACCGGGGCTTATAACCCCGCCGTTTTTGCGACCGAATCGCTTTCAAATTTGCTATGAGCCCTAACGGAGGCGATGGCAAACGGCCAACCGAGGCGCCGGTGTCCCATTGGCGCGGTTTTGGGGGGCAAATGCGCGAAACGCGTTACTCGGCGCCCGTATCTCCGTTTTCTGGACGGATTGCCTTCGATATTTGGACGGTAGATGACCAGGGACAGTGGCGATCAGTGTGCAAAACGGAAGCGAGGGCGATTCATAAACGCGCAAAGATATACCCGCTTCACCTTTTTCGCAAATCACTCCGCCGTTTCTTAACCCGATGCTTTCAAATGTTGGCCAGGGCAAA
Organism: Phymorhynchus buccinoides; assembly: GCA_017654935.2. Lineage (NCBI taxonomy): Eukaryota > Metazoa > Mollusca > Gastropoda > Neogastropoda > Raphitomidae > Phymorhynchus > Phymorhynchus buccinoides. The sequence goes on from JAGGCT020000202.1 coordinate 19,170, forward strand.
GCTTGGCAGCAAATGGTGAAAGAGAATCGGGAAGAGCGCCGTCACTCTCAGAGCAGCGCCACGGGAAGAACGGGCCTTATAACTCCCGCCGTTTCCTTACCGAATTCGCTTCAAATTTGCTGTACTCAGCGTTAACCAGTAACTTGGCTTTGACCGTTGCCTATGCGTTACCGTTATAGGAGAGCGCAATCACTCTCAGAGCAGCGGACCATCGGAAACGGGCCTTTAACTCCGCCTTTTCTTAACGAATCGCTTCAAATTTGCTTTACTCAGCGTTAACCAGTAATGGGCGTTACCGTTACTAGCGTTACCGTTACTGGCGTTTTACGTAAGCTAGGCTGTTACCGTTTTACTCTAGGGAGAGAGCGTCCTCCTCAGAGCGCGCCAACGGGAAACGGGGCCCTTATAATTTCAGTAAATAGAAAAGAAGAGAAAAGCAAATATCGATTTTGTGTCGTCTACCAAGTGTCCCTGTTCTCAGTGTGTGGTGGTGTGTGTGTGTGGTGGCGTGCGGGGCGCGCGCCCCGCGGTGGTGTGGTGCGTCGTGCGCGCGGTGTAGTGTTTATGCCTTTGTTGTGTGTGGGTTGTTCGTGTTGTGTGCGTGTTATTGTGTGCGTGTTGTGTGGTGTGTGGACGTTTTACTGTTAATCCCCATTAAAACATTTGACAGTTTTCATTCACTCCTCCTCTTCTACTCTCTCCTCTCTCCCTGCTCTCTCTCTCTCTCTCTCATCTCTCTCTCCTCTCTCTCTCTCTCTCTCTCTTCTCTCTCTCTCTCCTCTCCTCTCAGCACGCACGTGTTGCATATTACAAACCCTTTCCTCATAAGGAAAGAAAGAAAGAAAACAATAAAAGGGTGGTACAGACCCCAGAGCCGCAAAAAAGTCAACGGCCCGTTGTGAATAGATCCGAAGAAGTCAGTGGTAAACAACATGTGGACAGGTACTTGAACATGCCGTTTTGTAATTTATTGCCCATTTAGAATCTGTTTTCCATAGGAAACGTTTTGAAAACTTTTGTGCTTATAATATAATATAATGTAAAACGGCAAAAGGAAAGTTTTTCCTAATTGTTTAACATCTGAGATGTTTTCGCCTTATCGCTAATATCTTGACGCGATAACGGAGTGACGTAGAATAGAATGTCCACGATGCAACGAAACTAAATCAGATATTCGCCAAAACTCCATAAGTCATGCGTTCTATGTTTGGATTGACCTTCATATTTTGTTCCAAGTTTTTTCATGTAAAAATAATATTGTAAATAATAGTGCCCCGCGCATTTCATTTTTTCATAGGTGTTTTGATTTCGCTACTAAAACACGTTTGTTTTTTCAAAATTCGTTTATTTCTGTTTGAAAAACGGACATGTTTTTTTTCATCAAGGACGAAATGTTCGCAGTTAGGTAATTTTAAAAGAGCCTTGTCCTACTGCTAAATAAAATATATTTTAAACGATGAACCAACTTTTCCTTTCCTTAGAAAAACAAAAGAAAGAAAACTTGTTTTTGCACAAATTACTTTTAAAAAAAAGATTAATTCGTTAAATACATAACGTCTAATAGCATGTCTAACAACGGCCAAATCCCTTAAAGGGATTTCAGGGTCCCTGTAAATTAATAAGACAGTGGTAAAAATGTGGTAATTGACAAATTTCGTTTTTCATCATTTGCGAGTTCTGTAACTTCGGCCCTGTTTTTGACAAACGCCTCAATATGGGACATTGTAAATACAAAGAATGTGGGAACAATACTGAGGCCAATGCCAAGAGGCGTGCAACCCAGTAAAGTTCCGATTTTTTTTGTAGCAATACAGATGTGTAGCAGTAACCACGCCCTTCGTGTAATACCTCATCGGCTTATGGTACCGCGACAAGTATTGGTGCTCCAGGTCGACCCTCCATCTTTATGCACCTTTATAGTAAATACGCCCATATGTACCTGGTACCAGGTTTTGGAAAGAAATCGTTAAAACTCATTTTTCTTCACACAGGAGAAAAGAGAGAGAGAAGAGAGGAGAGAGAGGAAGAGAGAGAGAGAGAGAATAGAGAGAGAGAGGTGGGGAGTGGGGGGTTTCGGTTCCCACTAGTACAACTTAAAAAAAATCCATAGCAACCATGGGTTTTTGTTAGCTTAAGGTCCTTTGTACCCACGTGTCGTCATATCCGGCCCAGAAGCGCTCCAGAGTAATGGAGACCGCCATCTTAGTCAGTAACTTTGTTTTGAAAATGCCCCGATCGATGGTGTTTTCACAACTTTTAAATTATGATCGCTTCTTCTCGGCCTTTTTGGCTAAGCCAGTGATTCAAGAACATAAATTGGGTTTGTTTTATACCCTGTTGGTTGGTTTACAGAGTTCCGTCCGTACATGGCGAAAGCCGATACGCGACGTTAACTGAACTTCCATCCTGTTTACTAACCAAATCTGACTAGATGGCGACACTTTCGTTGAAGGGTCGAAAGTGTGCGCACCAGGTGGGCTGAGCATATGGACTTGACAGTCCCCCCCACGTAAGTTTTTCAATCGGAAGGCCTTTTTCAACCATTATCGCAACTTTCACTAGGTCTGCTATGGGGAATATACCATTAGCTTAGGCATTTGGAATATTAGGTAACTTTATGGTCCCCCAGAGGCGTCTCTGTGAAATTCGGGTTGCCTCCCACCTGAGAGCCGGCGGTTCGCAACCAGAGGTGCGCGACCCCCATTTGTTTTTTGTTTGTTTTTGCAGCCGATTTTTTGTGTGACTGATGAGAAGGAAAAGGGGTGGGGTGGGGATCAATTTTGTGACCAAATGACAACTTTTGTGCCCGTTGCCCACTGGGTTTTAACCGTGTGGCCAAGTGCTGGCAACACGGGACCCTTCGGTTTATCCGTTTTTCCATTTCACCGAAAGACTCCCACTTCAGGACCGGTTGCCTAGTGCAAAATGAGAGAAATAATCCCCTGTCACCCTGGTTCGAAACTCCGGGTCTACTTGACACGAGGGCCGAACGCTATACTTTGTGCCACCTAAACCTTGAACGTCTGGCTCTGAGAAATATAGGCATAAGCCGTAACAGTATAGTAGCATCCCACTGTATTTTGGCGAATGGGTATAACATTCCACACGCTAGAAAGGATTGAATACAAGTGGGTACCTCCTTATCAGACCTCAAGATAATCCCAAAATGAGGTCCCTTATAGGGAGGGGTCTTATAAGGGAGGTAAAGTTAATACTTACAAAGAAGGGGATGTCCTCAGAGAAGTAGTTCTTATGTGCGGGAATCTTTATATGGGAGGTTTTACTAAGGGGAGGTTTCCACTGTAACACTAATAGATAGACCATGAGGGGACGAATTAATAGTAACATCCTGCTGAGGTTTGGGTGCCACAGGGGTTTTACGAAATAGTGTCTGTTTTATTATTTTGTGTGTGGCCTATAAATTTATGCAGGATTATGGTCCTCCTTCCTAATGCTGTTCTCTCAACAACATTTTTAGGGCCGTCTTTTCGATCGGAAACTTGGGGGATGGGGGAGGGTGATTCTTAAGAACATTAATCTGGCTGTTGTCCACTTTTCCACTATTGGGTTTTCTTTGCCAGTTTCCAAAACGTTGTCTGTGGGGGTTTTTTTTACACACAGAGGAGAGATGGAGAGAGAGAGAGGAGGGATAGAGATGAGAGAAGAGAATGAGAGGAAGAGAGAGAGAGAGGGAGAGAGAGAGAGAGAGGGAGGAGAGAGAGAGAGAGAAGAGGAGAGAGAGAGAGAGAGAGGAGAGATAGCATAGTAGAGAGAAGAGAAGAGGGGGGGGGAGAGAGATAGAGAGAGAGATGAGAGGAGAGAGGAGATAGGGGCTAGATGAGAGAGAGGAGGGAGAGAGAGAAATGGAGAGAGGAAAGGGTAGAGGAGAGGTAGAGAAGCGAGGAGAGGGAGGGAGAGAGGGAGAGATAGAGAGAGAGAGGGAGAGAGAGGAGGAGAGAGAGGGAGGGGGAGGGGAGAGATAGAGAGAAGAGAGAGGGAAAGAGAGAGAGGGGAAGTAGAGAGATAGGAGGGAGAGAGAGAGATAGAGAGAGAGGGAGATAGAAGAGATTGGAGAGGGAGAGGGAGAGGGCGAGAGAGAGAGAGGGAGGGAGAGGAGAGGGACGAGAGAGAGGGAGAGAATAGAGAGAGAGAGGGAGAGAGAGAGAGAGAGAGGGAGGGGGAGGAGAGAGATAGAGAGGAGAGAGAGAGAGGGAGAGGGGAGAGAAGAAGAGAAATGGAGAGAGGGAAGGGAGACGAGAGAGGAAGAAAGAGAGAGAGCGGAGAGAGAGAGAGAGAGAAGAGAAATTGCTTTCCAAAATACAAAACTGTTTTTCTCAATTAATAACAAAACAGCTCTGAAAATGTTTGAAACCTTTATGATGGAACTCAGAATGCTCAGTATTAATCTAACTGTATTAATCTAATAACAGAGACGATTGAAAAAACTTACACACAAACGTGTTGCTTCTCTCGTCCCATGGACTTGAAGCTTAAATCCATAGACTTCGTTTGGAATTCATTTAAAACAAAATTTTTGTTCATAATGTTAATGTTATGTGGTGCTAATCTAATAAGTGTTCAGTCATTTACTGACGCATTGTCCAAGAGATCAAGAGAGCTATTTCAGAAATTCGGGTACTGACTGTTTTAATGATTGAATCGAACTCCCATTAACACTACCCTGTATTTAAAATGATTACCTCTGTCCCTTGATTCCAATTCGTAAAAATGTTTTTATTAGTAGTTCAATTAGTATTTATCTTTAACCTTGTTTCATTTCTCTGTTTATATTCTTTTAAACTGACGATACACCTTTAATTTTAAATGGGGTTGGGTGGGGGGTGGGGGTTTATGAATTACATCAACTAACGTATTATATTCTTACATATTCCTTACATATTCTTACATATTCTCAACTTACAACACACCTACTCCTAACTCACCACACAAAACCACAACCGCAATATAATTTTTTGTTTTAATTCACTTTTAGTGGAAAGGAACGTTAAACTGGAAAGAACACACAGGTGTAACTTTTTGTTTCTTTTTCTTTTATTCTGCAGCACATTCAAACGTCCGTCCCTTTCAAAGTGTGGGGGTTTTTATCCCTCTTTTAGATGCATTGCAAGTGGCCCTAGAACTCACTCCTTAATAGGCCAATTTCACATTGTCTTTGAGCAGCGCAAAGGGCATCATTTGTCCCCTGCAAAGTTTGATGGCTCTTTGGGGAACAAGTGAACTACAAAACATAGAAGTATGCAGTACTCCACCGGTTGTGTTAGCACACGTACACACACGCACATAGACACGATTTGTTGTGCGGGTACGCGCAAGCACCCACAATGTGGGTAACAACGTCGTCCCCCGAAATACACAAACAGGCGTGGCTCGAACACTTCATACATATGCAAAGCGTAACACACACACAACACCACACCCACCACACACACCACACAACACACACGCACGCACGCACGGCACGCACGCAACAGCACGCACACGCACGCACGCCCACACAACCACACAACACACACACACACACACACCACTACCACACACACACACACACACACTGTTAAACCAGAACATTATAAACAGATACACTAAAACAGAGAGAGAGAGAGTGAGAGAGAGAAAGGAGAGAAAGAGAGAGAGAGAGAGAGAGAAGAGAGAGGAAGAGATTGGTAGGCGCCTGCACTTGCGGCGACGTACTCCCTCCGGGGGGAGAGCAGCCCCGAATTTTAAGAGATGAGTCTCTGTGACTAGAAACACCAAATCCCAAGAAGTACATTATTGTTCTCTTGTATTTCCCCGTGGGATAAAACGGTGGTCCATCCTTTCGCACAAATAGTTTTCCCCCCCCACCTTCTGGAAAGTTTTCTGTGCTTGTAGCTTCTGTAATTCTTGCCACCTTCTCTTTGATTTCTGCCTTTTCCCTTTGCTTTCTATTCAACCTCCTTTCTTGACTTTACGGTCCCCATTTCTCCGCTCCTTTTGTTCTCAAAGAATTTTCCAATCATTTTTCTCTCCTTTGATGCCCCTCCGCCCTCGGAATTGGTGCGGCTGTAAACGCAGCGGGTAACCCTTGGAAAAACTGAAAACCGGACACATACGTACCTTGCCCATCCAGGACCATTATGCCTGAACTGCAGAAGAATAAGAAAGAAGAGTGTAATTGCATCTCGACAATTGCATACCGTCATTAGAGTACACGCTTCGCCGATGTGTGCATACATACGCGTCTCCTTACTTGTTACTTTTTGGAACATGTCCGAGTTGATCTGCAAGCGCTCTGTACTGTGTAGATTATGGCAGTTTTAGCAGGCCGGGCCAGCACTGCTCGTCCCTGCACATGGTTTTTAACAATAAACGGCATAGGACTTTGACTGCAAAAACTCCTCATGATGTCAGTTGTTCACACCAAAGACCGACAAACGGTCAACTTATGGACAGAGCGTAGTTGGACAATGGACCCTGGTTTTGGACCAAACGTCTCCGTGTTTGGTGGTAATTATTATTTGATCCGTTTTTTTTTTGCCTTTCCCTTGAAGGAATCATACAATCCCCTAAGACCCACCCGAATCAAGTCTCAAAATCACGGGTTTTTTTGACGTTTTTCCTCTTATAGCTGGTAAGAAAATCTTGTTTGACCAGGTTTCACATCCCATAACAAATTGTCCCAAAATTTGAAAAACGAACGCCATTTTAAAAGATCATCACCTCAATTTCAGTTGGGGGCTTTTTGCTTATAAGGGTCCACGCCATTCCCAGAAAAAACCCAAGGTACTTAATCGTGGTGGGTCAGTGTATTCTTTAAAGAGAAGAAGACTGCTTGTTTGCTATTCTTATTTTTTTGGCGTGTCACTTCAACTTTTAAGGTTGTAATGCTTTTCGGACCCAATTCCTGCAATGCCAGTGAGGATCACTAAAAGTAAATCTTTTTCTCTAACCATACCAAAGTCCCAAAGTATGAATTGGTGCAATTACCGTATTCCGATGCTTTTTTCCAACCCTTTCCGCTCTTCTCTCTATTCAATGGCAAAGGCCACCCCTTTCGATACACACAGTTGCCTTTACACGCACCACGCACGTCATGCACACAACACACCACGCAACGCACGCACGCACGCACCGCCACGCCACGCACGCGCACGCACGACCCGACACGCACGCGGCACCGACACCACACACCACCAGCACAGCACCACACACCACACTTCCTTTCCTTTCAGTGAGCATGGCAAAAAGCTTGCTTGGCAGCATGGAGGCCCTTTTTGAATCCCAGGCACAGTATGCACCCTTACCTCTGTCAGATGTCCTACTTCAAACGTCGTCTTCAGTTTCCCTTTCTCAAGGCTTGGTTTGTGGGGAATGGGCAGTGAACTCTCCACCGCTAACC